>JANHAO010016484.1:0-14401 GCA_026873985.1 Saraca asoca
GTTATGGGATTGTAAGAGTGATTTTAAATGGATAACTTCTGCACCAAAATGACACTAATCAAGATCTGATACCTGGGCACTATCAAGATCTATTAAGACTAGATGATGTGGTATTCCTCATTTGATGGCAATCATTCTTATAGGCTGAGGTGCAAGTGAGTTGCATCGGAATACACACGTAGACATGACTCAGTTAGTTTAGAGAAACGTAACTGATAATCATGATCTTGTCTGACCCATTTGGAGATACTGTATGGAGCTACATCATCAGTAAATCTCTAAGTAGTGATAGCATGACTGATCCTACAACTTGAAATTATGGGATGTCTTTTACATGAAAGGTTATGCTTTGACCAAGTTAAATGTAACTCTAGACATGAGGAACTATAAAGGCTTGTGTTGGGCATTTCTGAAAGTGCAGTTAGGCATTGCTTAATCAAGATAGGATTCATTACTACTCTTTAGAGTAGATATCTGATGGTCACTCAATGAATTAGTTTGACTGGTGAAATCCATACGCACGGTTGAATAAGAGACTTAAATGGGATTTAAGGGCTCACGAGACTCAGATTAGATCTGAGTGCTCAAATTCATCTAAGTCAAATAATTCACGAGATTGAGAAACTTTGATTGGTTATAGAGGTTAACTTTCATCCATGCCTTTGACCAATTCGGATATGGGTAATGGAAGGATTATATCATGCACATAATGTGTAACACATAATGTGTTAGACATACATACAGGTCATTCACATACAGGCTCGTCACCTTGAAGACTCCTACCGTGAATTAGGTAGCTATAATGACTTGCGAGAGTCCACTTATAGCTTAAAGTCCAATACGATTAGTTTAGAGAAACTAATATGCCTTCAAAGGATTTGAAGGGCATTTTAGACTTTTACTAATAGATCGGGAGCTTACTGGGTTACACGTATAACGGGGAACATTATGGCCAAGGTTTGGATAAGTTAATATCCAAGGGACCAAAATGTAATTTAGTGAAATTGCATTAGGGCCAAAAGGTGGTTTAGTGCAAAGCTTGGGGCCAATTTGCAAATATGAAAAAAAGTTTTATGAAAGCCCCAAAACAACGTCATTTTGGCCACCCTTAGGGTAGCTAAAACGACGTCGTTTGGCGTTCTCTTCTTCTTCCCTATTTTTGTCGAATTTTTTGGCCATTCCAAGGGGAGAGGGAAGCCGAATTGTCGTCGAAGAAGGGAGATGGTCTCCCATATTGTTTAGCCAAGTCAAAGAGAGAGAGATCCAAAAGGGGTTTTGGGGTTTCTTCTTCTATTTCTTCTTTTCTTGGAGGCTAGAAAAGTTTCAACTTTTGTGGAGAAAAATCTCTCCAAGTTTTGGCCATGGTAGCTGAACCAAGAGGGAAGAAGAAGCCGAAAATTGATTCTAGGTTTTTAGCTCCTTTTTGGTCCATCTAACTTCCCACATTTGCTAGCATAAGGAGAGGAGTTGAAGAAGCCATAGAGAATGTTCTCCAGTGTGGATTTTTCAGTAGAGGCAACACATATGGGTTGCTTTGGTGACCACAAGCTTTCATTGCAAAAGGAGCTCAACTAAAGGTTAGTTTTACTTTCCTTCTTCTTAGATTTGATCTAGATTTGTTGTGCAACCTCTAACAATAGGATCTTGGGGAGTTGGGTTCGGCCATGGGTGAGTTTTTACCTATAAAATTTTTGAAAATTTCGGACCTCATGGTTCTACTTAACTCATCATTATGTTGTGCGATCTACAGAACAATGATCTTAACAACCTCAACGAGCTTCTGACCAACAATAGTCAAAACCATATTTTAATTTTGTAATGCTATCTAAAAATTAGGAGTATCTTGAATTATTATGTCCACTAATCTTTGAATAAATTTTTAATGAAGTTTGGCACTAAAAGTGAGCTGCCTTGTTGACAAACTTAATTCGTATTGGCTCTGGCCTGACAAATATATATTATCTTACTTGGTAAATATACATTATCATGGTCAACGTGGAAATATACATTATCTTGCTTGGTAAATATACATTACCGCGGCAAGCCAGTAATCTTGTAGCTCTCATATGATTAGTTTATTGAGGTGCGACCCTTTGAACAAAGTCGACTTGACAAATATACATTGTCTTGCTTGGTAAATATACATTATCACGGTCAACATGGTAAATATACATTATCTTGCTTGGTAAATATACATTGTCACAGCGTTCTAGCCAAGTTGCAACTTACGTGATTAATCTATCACCAGTTGAGAAACGACAAATATACATTACCTTGCTCGATAAATATACATTGCCACAGTCAACCGGTAAATATACATTATCTTGGTTGGTAAATATATATTGTCATAAAGAACTGGTATTGCCTCACTTGAGCAAATATACATTGCCCGGGATAATTCAACAAATATACATTGTCAAGCCTAAGCAAATATACATTGCCATGGATTACAAGTTGAAGAGCTCAAATGCGACCTGTTGCTCACAGCTCTCATGCGACCTGCTGCTCGCAGCTCTCATGCGACCTTATATTTAAAGGCACAGCCTACATACGAGTTACTCAATGTGCCAGCCGATGCGTAACTAATAGCTCGCTGAGCATTCAAACTCATGCTAGCTAAAATGCAATCTAAGCATTCTACTTATTATTAGCCTAGACACTTATGTAGCCTATTGACTCTTACTGCAAACTGTGATCATTTCTCTCATATTTATCTCAATATTTTGTTTATGGTATTCAAGGCTATGCTTATTCATGACCCACCACACTTTCATGTGAATTACCAACCATGTGGCATGACACGTGATGTCTGTGGTCATGATTTACTGGTTACATCCTACTTATATAAATTCATACAATCTGCCCAGTATTTTATTTCATTATCTATCATATTTTGCTCACCAAGGTTAATTGACTTGTCGGGAGCTCATTTTACTTAATTATCATTAAGTTGTGATTTGCAGGAATCAATCCATAATGGCCTACATATTATTTTCCATAGAACATCCAACAAGATACGCTCGGAAAAGAAAGGAAAAGTGAAAAGGTTCATTTAATACCTCCCTCAGTGAAGTAAATTCATGCAAAGTCCAACATCGAATGCGAAGTTCAAAAAATTAAATGCAAAGTTACAAGATCATATTCTAAGAGGTTTGATCTTTGGAAATCGAGCTCCTATGGGAAGAAGGATCAACGTGTGGGGCAAGCAAGTCATCTTTCATTTTATCGCTAGGACTTTCCATGACCTGCAGGTTACTCTCTCTCTCTGTGACTGCTACTCTCAATAAGAAGGGCTCCACTTGTGGACTTTGCACCTTTATTAGAAGAAGTGGCCTTCATAGCTTTCATAGCTTTTCTCTCAAAGCCCTTTATTTCTTTAAGAGTGTCCTCCTCAAAAAAGGAAAAGGCCATATTTGGGTGCTGCTTTCATAAAGTGTATAAGAAAAAGAAAGAGGTTTTAGATTCCGCTCTCTCTGCCGCCTTTGCAACCAACTCAACAGTCTTTTCCTTGACTCAAATGACCTCATCTTGTTTCAATGTGACTTCCTTCCTAGCCATTTCAAGCTCCTTTTTAGCAGTCTCAGCCTATCGCGCTACAACTTTAGCCTGCCATATGACTGCCTTAAAACCCCGGAATGTCACATTTAGGTCATTTTTTACTTTTGATAGCTCATCAACTGCTTTGTTAAGATTAGATGCGACAGCCTGGTAACTCACCACCTCGTGAGATTGGGCTCCCTCGACTTCTTTTCGTATGACCTTAGCATTCTTTGCTCTATTTTTTAACTCTAGCGCCTTGGCGATCATAGCAGCTAGGTTACCCTCAAGTTTGGCATTCTTTTCCTTCTAAGCCTAGAGCGTTTCCATCGTCTTTATTATTCCTAGCACACCCTGAAAAATTAAGTGGATCAGGTCAAACTATAAAGGAGCAAAGAAATCAAGGTAAAAGAGGATCACTTACCAATAAGCCATGATGAGTGATGTAGCACATCAGCCCTACACTTGAGACTCTCTCTGCTTCTAACAATTGGGGACTAGTGCGGGATCCTAAGATCGCCTTTACATCCCTTTGGACAAAGTCAAAATACCCTTGCGTCTTTAGACCAAGGCTCGATGGATGCTCCTTAGTCACAACTTCGTAAGCCACCTATTTTGAAGTGGCAACAACCTTCTTCCCTTATCTACTTTTTTTTTAGCAAAGGGCTCGAATGGAGGTGTGACCTCGACCATCTCTGTCACTTTAGGATGCTACGTGGTGACTAACTCCTATGAAGGCATGGCAATCAAGGTAAAAGGAGACTGATTTGTAATAGCAGGGGCTTTAACAGTGTTAGGACCTGCTGAGGTCACAGTGACCTCAGGGCCTTTGGGCTTATCAGGGGGTGGCTTTTAGAGGATAAGTTTCACCATAAAGTCCTCGAAATGTGCTAGACTGATCTCCCTAACTCGACAAGCTCAAATCTCTCTAGTGAGCTCGGTGTTCAAAGTTAGAGTGTGCTAATGGGAACGAAAGAGATCATCATCAAATCTGAAATCATTCTTCAAATTGTTTATAGCAACAAATCGATCTAGCATTGTAATCTCCTCAACCTCAAGCGTTAGCTTCTCCTTGCTAGCCCCATCTACAAAAATAGGATAGAATGTCATAAACAATAACATGAATTCATGATAGCTTACATGATCTTAGCTTGCTTACTAGGCATTAGAACAAAACCAAAGTGACGAAGAGAATATAGAGACGAGCATGAAATGTAAAACCAATGTGTCTTGTAATTCCCTACATTTGATTTGCCTTTGGCATTCCCCTATGGCAAAGCCCTCTTGAAATCGGAATTCCGAGCCAAGAGGTAATCAATCCCATCTGGATAGCCCATACTCCTAATGCTATAGAGATAGCATAAAACTCTTGTAGGTGGTGGCAGAAAGTTATTTCTTAAGTACATAAGTGCAAGAGAAGTGAGTTAGGATTAGGAGTTTGAGGTCAATTGGAATAGGCAGAGCTTTAATCTATTCAATAGATTAATAATGTACAAGTGAACTGGGAACTTGAGCCCAGTAGCAAGATGCTGGACACTAATGGTAACAAATCCCTGAGGAGGATAAGCTGCGTGGTTATCAGGGGAAAACACCATGAGATGACAACCTTTAGGGAAACGGTAATATTTAACTATGTTTCAGAGTTCGCCAAGTTCAACAGTCAAAGGGTAATTGTTATATACAAAGCAATCTGAAGAGCTCTCAGCAACCTGTTGCCCCTCATTAGGGTCAGGTCGAGGATCAGGTTGTTCAGCAACCTCACCACTCCTAGAGGTCGTTTCAACTGAGGTATATGATAGCTCATCACTTCAAACTGGGGAGTTAGGCTTGTCATCACTCCTTATTTAGTGATCTTAGTGTTTATGAATTGCAGCCATGTATATAAAAGGACAAATAGTCAAGTCGCTTCAAGTATACCATAATAGAAAAGGTAAAGCTCCTCTCTACTAGACAAAAATTTTCCTATACCGTAAATCATACACGCCTCAGGTCACCATATCAAAGATGCAGATTATTAAAAACTTGGGGGGCTTAATCAACAAAGCCTATTAGACTACTAAACCTTGAAGAAATAAAAAGCTAAGCTCGACATTCTACAGCCCGAGAACCATCAGGCAAAAATTTCTAGCAGCAAATAAGCATTCACCATCGAACCAAGCAGCACGGTATCAAAAACTAATAAAATGAAGTATTCTAAAAACAAAAGTCTTGAGAAGGCTTATTGTGTCAAAAGGACGTATCAAGTTCTAGAATGTTAGGGGTGAATTGGATTCTAAATAAAATTGTTGATTTGTAGCAACAATAATTACAGGATCAATAGGGCAAGAGAACGGGATCGGAGATAATTGCTTAAGAACTTGTGAGGCAAAATGTTAATTTTCAAAAGTAAGAGGGAAAAAAGGGGTTTCTCATCTAATATAGCCCTAGCGGCTCGACCGTCTGATTTAAAGGCTAATCAACTATCCGATGGTCCAGAAAATAACTAGGCTCAATCATTGTCGTACTACTAGCTATACAAAAGTGCGCACATTTAATACGATAATGATGTCATGGGCAGATGAAATGACAAGATAAGAAATCTAAATGACAACATAGTTCAGCGCAATCTCCAACTTTTACCGGCGAACTCAGCTTCCCATATCTAAAATGAACTAAGAGCTGGGGGGCTAATGTTGTGAGTGTTTTAGGACCATGCAAATGGGCTAACAAAAGCCCAATAAGCGAGTCTGAATGGAGGAGGCTCAGCTCACTTGAAAGCCGAGGTTGCCTAGCAAAGGTATCAAATAGCCGACCACGAGCTTAGAACATGAGATGATGCCAAAACAACGATCCCTGGCACGCTAGAGATAAGCTCTAACTCGCTAGATGAAGCAGGCCCTCAACCATCTTCCAAAATGTGTGCTTTGGTTAAACCCGAGAGTAAGACCAACTCGTATAGCTGGCAGGTCGCCCAATGCAAGCTCAGACCACTAAGCTAGTTATCTTGACCAAGGGCCTAGAACTCCATAGTCCAATCAGCAACTAGAGGTACATATTCCCAAAACTGACATATCAACCCCCTACAGTCCAACAATGAATTGTCAAGCATTTATTGCATAATACGGCGGAATAGACATATTTGTAATTTATCAAATTACACTTGTAACCCTCACTGTCTCTATAAATAGAAGGAGAAATCATTATAATAGGTAAGTGAAGAATACATATAGAAACTCTGTTGAAATAGTGAGAGAATACTTGTATTGTTGTTCTGTAAGTCTAAAAAGTGAAACAACCATAAATTAAATATAAATCATCGTGGATGTAGGGGTCACATTAACTTTAGGTGAACCACATTAAAAAAAATCTTTTTACCTTTAGTGTTCTTCCTCTTCTTTCTTTGCTTTCTATATTTATTTGATTTCTACATCTGTCTGATACATAGACAACCAGGTTGCAGCTTGGGGTTTCAAGGACTATTCCGATCGACTAAGATTTGGGCTTACCAAATGTTACTGTCAATAACATATAAACAATTAATAGTAAACATTTGATTTTTCCAAACATCTTTGTACAATTAGCTAACTGCTGATGTAATCAACTTGTCAAATTAACTAACCACTAATGTAATCAACCAACTATTATTGTACGCCACTAGGAGTCTAATTTCAGAATTTAATTCTTAAAGAACAATGCAGGAAATAGCGATCCATAAGAATCTAATTTTAGAATTTAATTCTTAAGAATAATACAATCAACTAATAGCTAACATGATTGTCAATAGGATCATAGAGCCATAAAATAAAAAACTTTCATTCTAAAATAGATTTTTAGAAATAATGATGCTTGAAAATCTAATTTTGGAATTTAATTCTCAAGAATAATGCATGACTATATGCCACGGGCTGGTAGCTTTCTAATTGAAATCATGCAACTCATGATGCTAATTATTGATCAACATGTCAGCCATCCAATAAATTCGAGTCATACTTGAGTAAATAATTGGGACATTGAGGATTGGGTCACCCATACAATCAAAATCCTATGTGCAACATATCCATAAGCAAACATGAGCGTATAGTTGAAATATTAGTATATATCGAGTCTCAAGGAACATGTCACATAAGAAGCCTCTAATATATATTAAGAAGAGACTATTAAAAATAAGGAAAGGGATAACTCCATTTTATTAATATATGTCTCATTATATAATTTTGAATATGTAGGAGAGTATTTAAGTTTCACACTCTGATCTCCAAACCGAGCCACAGTGACATCCCCGAGTCATCAGACACATCTCCCTTTGAAAAACATTCTAAGCAAAAGTCTAAATGACAAGAGTAAACATACTTTTTTTGAGTTAACAAATGGATTTTTCTCCTAACACAAAAGGGTTTTTTGACCCCCAATAGGGTTAAATAAAAAACTTTTTCCTTAAATGGGTTAGGTTAAAACTATTTCCATGAGTAGAGTTTTTTTTTTTTGGAACGTTGGTGCTGGCAATACTGCCAGGCTTGAAAATATTGCTATTACCAACATTTCCTTCTTTTTTATTTTTTTAAAATTTTTTCTTAGAAATATTGGTGTTACCAACGTTTCCTAATTTTTTATTAAATTTTAAGTTAGGAAACGTTGGTGCCTAACTTTTTTTTATATTTAATTTTTTTAAAATTTAGTATTTAAATTTTTTATTTATGAAAGGATCTTATTTTATACTAATTTTATTTAAAACTTTAAATTTCTATATCATTCGAGATCACTATTGATGAATAGTCATCTGACAAAATGTAAAAAAAAGTCAAGAAAAATAAAAAGGAAAATAAGATAGATTAGGGAAGAAAAAATACAGAAAAAAATTCCAAAAAAATAAAAATGAAAATTTTTTTTCTTCCCTAAGTAGTTTGGTGGAAAAAAAAAGGAAAAAGAAAGGAAATTTTTTTCCTTTTCTTTCTATTTTTTTCCCTTTTTATTTTTTAAAAATTTTTTATATTTTTTTCTTCCCTAATCTATCTTATTTCCTTTTTTTATTATTTTTCTTAGGAATTTTTTTTTACTTTTTTTCTTCCCTAATCTATCTTATTTTTTATTTCTCTTGATTTTTTTTACATTTTTCTTTCCTAATCTATCTTATTTTTTTATTTTTTATTTTTCTTAGAAATCTTTTTGCATTTTTTCAGATAATTGTTCATAAACAGTAATATTGGATGATAAAAAATTTAAAATTTAAAATAAAATTAATATAAAATAATTAGATAATATATTATAATTAATTATATATGAACTAAAATTTCAATAAAAAAATAAAATTATCTCATAAATAAAAAATTCAAACACTAAATTTTTTAAAAAATTATTTTTTTTAAAAAAATAATAAAAATAAAAAAAGTAGGACACGTTAGGAATACCAACACCTCCCAACTTAAAATTAAAAAAAAAAATGTTTAGGAAATGTTGGTGTCCATGAAAAAAATAATAAAAGAAAGAAATATTGGTAACACCAACGTTTTCAAGCCTGGTAGTGTTGCAAGCACTAATGTTGCCAAAAACAAAATACTACTAATGGAAATAGTTTTAAACCCTATTTAGAGAAAAAAAATTTTATTTGACCCTATTGGGGTCAAAAAGCTATTGTTTGTTGCAATCATTGTATAGTACTACAATAATATAAATCTAACATGCATGATTGTAATTAATATTATTTGATAATAATTTATAATATACATATAAATTATAAATTATAATATATTTAAATATAAATAAATTATTATATTTTTATTAAATAATTGTATAATATTATTTGTGTTAATTATAAAAGAACATTATATATGTTTTATTTTATAAAATTTTATATTAATATTTTAGATTAATTAAATTTATTATTTTAATTTTTTAATTTTTTAAATATTATTTAATATATTAATATTTAGATGAATTTATTTATAAATTATTTTATTTAAAATTTTAAATTAATTTTTTTATATAAGAAGATTTAATTATTTAATTAATAAGAATTCATGCGTTATTATAACTAATGTATTATCTTTAAAAAATATATTTTTGATGAAATTTTAAATTAAAATTATGATGAATACTTAAAAATGATTAAAATTTTTAAAATAAAAATTATGAAATATCAAATTTAGTATTTGATATTTAAAGTTAATATGAAAATTCAAAGAGAGAATTTATATATATATATTATGTATCAAATTAAAATTAGATATTATTACTCATGTGTTAATAAATATTTTGTTTCTATATAAATATAATTATTTATTTTTATATAAATTATTTAATAAAGATAAAAATATTTAAATTTAAAAGAAAATTTAAAAATTTTAATCACAAATTAAAATAAAAAAATTCTCACTTTCTATCTTATATACTTATTTTATATTAAAATTTATATAAAGGTGAATGAAATAACTATTATTATAATATTATAAATACATAATATAGTTTTAATTTTGTTTGGAAAGCAAAAAACTTGGTTTGTGCTTCGGTTGCCGTATACTATTTTCCACGAAGAACTAGTCAAGTGCCATAATTAAAACTACAACATTCATAACAACAAGAGTGTCCATTCGCTTTCATATATTAAATTCATTGTGTTGTGTATATATCAATTAAAGATGGTAGTTTAGATTTTTGTTATTAAAAAGATTGTAATAATTTGAATAAATTTAATGCAACCCAACTTGAATATCAACTATCTTGTGGTTTAATTTATTTATTAAATGTATAGGTACGAATTAATTTGTTCAATAATTTTAATTAATAAAATTTATATTATGAGTCTATTTATTAAATTTAATTATTTATTATATTTTACTAAAATTAATTTTAATAATTGATTAGATATTTTATTAAATTATTATTATTATTTTTATGAAAATTTTAATTTTATTTTTTGTCATATATAATTATTTATAACTTAATTTTTGGTTATTTTTCAATCAATATATTTAAAATTTTAGCATAAATTTTTAAATAAGTTAATATATCAGTCTTTTTAGTTTTGAACAAATCCTAAAATATGATCAATATATTATTTATGTTAAATAAATTGATCAATTTACAATCCAAATTTATATAAACTCAGTTTGAATCCTTTTAAGGCACCTTATATTTATATCAAGTTATTTTATATTATGTCAAAAATTGCTAACCCTAATAACAACACCTCATTCAGAGAAGGGGCCTCAAGTCACGATGGTTTTGAATTTTGAATGTTACTTTGTATTTACAAAATGATAATATTTTCTAAGATATGTAATTAATTAATTAATTATGATAATATTTTGATAGATACTCTCATTTGTTTGTACAAATAGATTGTCAAAATTTTATTGAAAAAGTTTTGTGAAATCTTTATATAGTACATTACCTCTTTTTTAAAGTTTACATATATTGTGTCAATTTTGAGTTATTGTCACACATCACATTGTTTGTTAATTATTTTTAATATATATATATATATAAAGTTCATTTTGACTTGTTTATTTACTTTGATTTTGAAAGATAAAAAAATAAGAATTTAATTTATTTAAAATTAATTTATGTGTAAAATTATTTCTAAATCAATTTCAAATTCATTGAAATATATATATATATATATATTTACCATTTCTAACCAGAGTTATCACACAAGTCAGACTTCAATCTGTATAAGCCTATCTAAATAAAGAAATGTTTGGGATTATAGGCATAGCTCAATGCTACCTTATCACACTGGTCTATTTGGCTATAGTATTATATAATTTATATATATTATCTATAATTACATAATAATTTTAAAACATATGATAATTTTCAAAAAAATTAAAATATATGATCGAGCATTTTATTAAAAAAAAATTGTTTCATTTTATAGTTATATAATTTTAATTGAAAAAATCTATAGTTGGGCGCATATTTTGATTGAATAATTAAGCCCAAGTCCAATAACTTCAGTCAAACTTGATATATATACATTTCATTAACACCTTAGACTGACTCAAAATTTTGGCCTAATTATGTAATACAGTTTCAAAATCAACCTTTGATTCTTGTTACGACCAGGCCTATATTTTTCTTGATTGGGCTTCACCATAAAGATTGAATTTCAATAACAAAAATGTCATTTTTAAATTCTTTTTTTCATGTATAAGTACGTAATACCTCACTATGGGAGTAGAGTTTAGAATTCTAGAGTTTTGTTTGTGAGAAAAAATGAGTGAAAATATGAGAATAAAAAAGTAAAAATAGTATTACTATTGTAATTAGAACTTGGATAAATGTTACTATTTTATGTGAAACCTTGTATACCTGTAATTAAAATTAGGAGTTTCAATTTAATGAGAACTCTAATTTTAAATAAATACAATAAATTGAATTATACTCAAACTATAGGATTAGGAATTAATCCTTTTGTCAAGAGGAGTCATCCATCTTCACTACTTATGTAAAGCCTGCATCTTTAATCACTTGTATTTAGAATTTACTTCATTCTCTTCTATATCAAAGGTTTCTTTTTCCTAAGCTTACATCCTTTTCCATTCAGTAAAGAATCGTGCAAAATAAAACAAGACTTGAACAAGTGAAAGAGAAAAAGTTAATCCAACAAAACTAGAAACAACAAGAAATTCCAAGAAAAGATATTTCAATCCTTTGGTCAGGTCTTCCAGACAATCCATTACAACTTATTCTACAAAATCTAGTTCTTTTGGATTACCTTCGATGTCGCATGATTCGCTCCTCTTGGCAAACAACAATCACTAAAGCCATAGTAACCAAGCGCTGTCCTCCAGTCCCTCAACTTTCATTGCTGCTTCTTAGTGATCCAGTTAAAAGCTCTGGCCAAAAGGTCCACTTTATAAGTGTAACTGAATCTAAAACTTTCACCAAGACATTTAAATTACCTTATGATGATGTTCATTATGTCGGTTCAGTGGATAGATGGTTGATCATGCAATATGATATTTACAGTCTCAATAGTTTCCATGTATTTATGAATCCAGTGTCTAAGGCTTCTGTTGGGCTTCCAAAATTATCAATCTCTTTTCTTTTTGACATTGTCATGGACATTAGAGTTACAACAATTAAGGTGGTTGCTTCCTGTGCACTGAATGTTCCAAAGTCATGTCTTGTGGCAGTCTTGTTTAACACAGTTGTTAATCACGAAGTAGGGTTTTGTAAGGTCGAGGATAAATCATGCACTCTCATTGATAACCCTAAAAATATGTACTTTCATGATATTTTACTTCATGATAGAAAGTTTTGTGCTGTAACTTTGGATGCTATAGGTTT
Organism: Saraca asoca; assembly: GCA_026873985.1. NCBI lineage: Eukaryota > Viridiplantae > Streptophyta > Magnoliopsida > Fabales > Fabaceae > Saraca > Saraca asoca. Next base: position 12,805 of record JANHAO010016484.1, read on the forward strand.
TGTGATGGTTTTCAACATTCAAGATCAAAATAATATAATAACAAAAAGAATCGAGATAACAGATTCGAAGCTAGTTCATAGGCTAGGGTTTAGGATTCAAATACATAATAGAAGTTATTATCCAACAAGTTATGAATTTGTTTTTTTAATGGAAAATCCTTCAAAAGGCGAGTTACTACTCCTTTATTGTCTTAATTCTAATTCTCATACAAGGCTTTACTTCAATGTTGCAAGAAAATTTGTTATTCCTTTGCGGCCAAAGGGATTTCAAGTGCTCAAGATAAACAAGAATAGCCTTCAGTGGATGTCAATTGATAACTTGGGTGATCAAGGATTGTTCATAAATTGATATGGCTGCAAAGTGATTTCTACTGCAAATCTTGATTGTGCAAAGAAAACTACATATATTTTGCTCTTGAATATACAAGTTTTGAAGGAACATATTTAAGACGTCAAATTGGGGCATTATTATTAACAAATAAGAGCTTCTGGCTTATTCGTCTTGCTTCTTCATTCCACAAGTCAGCTCAGATTCACTATTTTACATCGAATCCTTGGTGAAATTGCAACACTGACTGAGCTTAAGGTTTAATGTATTGAAAATAATAATTTTATAATTTCTATTTGTCTAAATTAATATCTTTTTAGATTGAAATGTTTTAGGGTAATTGTAAGTATATATTTTGAATGTGAAAATACAGGCTTCTATAAAAAGTTACAATTTCATTATTATGTGACAAAAAGTTTTCAAATATGCTCACATAAAACATTTAAGCAATTTAAGAACCCATAACCTTTTGTTTTCAAATTTACTTTGAAAAAGATAGAAAAAGAACAATTTGAAATATTTTTATCTATGCATATCGTTTTTCAAAGTTTTCTCTATGATAAAAGAATGATTAGCATAAGTTTTAAATAATTAAGAGGTATAACTCAAGCACACATCATGAAAGGATTTACAGTGGGTTTTAAGAGAAATAAAAACTATCAAGCTTTCTCTATACTTACAATTACCCTAAAAAATTTAAATCTAAAAAGATAAGAATTTAGACAAATAGAAATTATAAAATTATTATTTTCAATACATTAAACCTTAGGCTTAGCTAGTGTTGAAATTTCACCAAGGACTCGGCATAAACCAGTGAATCTAAGTTGATTTGTGGAATCAAGAAGCAAGACGAGTAGGCCAGAAGCTTTTATTTGTTAATAAGAATGCCCTAATTTGATGTCATGAAGATGATCTTTCAAAACTTGTATATTCAAGAGCAAAATCTATACAATTTTTCTTTGCACAATCAAGATTTGCAGTAGAAATCACGTTGTGACCATACTGATTTATGAACAATGCTCGATCACACAAGTTATCAATCGATATCCATTAAAGGTTGTTCTTGTCCATCTTGAACACCTCAAATCCCTTTGGCCACGAAGGAACAACAAATTTTCTTACAATATTGAAGTAAAGCCTGTTAGTCTAAGATAGGTGCCCTAAAGCTAATTAGGATTGAGCTTTATTGTATCTATGACTATACTTTCTGTATAGATTTGATAATATGTAAAGGTTGTTTATTCATCTTACATTGCATTTCTTGTTTAT
>JANHAO010016485.1:0-14379 GCA_026873985.1 Saraca asoca
GTAGATGAGAATCTCTTAGGATCAAACTGGTTAGCATAGAACTTAAAGGGCCTAAGTTTAATTTAATCCACGAAAGTAGGTATTAAATTAGGTTAGGTACAATTGTTAGATCTTGAAATAGGCTAGTAATTAATGTAGGCCAAACTAACCCCAATTGCCTGAATAATTGAAATAAGGAAATTTTATAATATTTGCCAAGAATCATAGGTGAGGTGAGTCTAATCCTAGGCTTTTTACATTTGATATCTTCTTTAATTACTTCCTTATTTTCTTTCTTTCTTTAAATTTCTTCTTCTTTTCTTCTTTATTTCTTTTCTATTCCTTATTACTTTCTCTTTTCTTAATAAATTTGGATAGTTAGTTGTAAAGATTTTAGTAATTAATATTAACTTCTCTGTGGGATCGACCCATATTTGCCAGTACTAGCTATAGCTATGCTATGCACTTGCGGATATTTAAACATAATACAGAGGCTGGTGACTTTAAGGTTGTAGATGCTCTTCTAGCTGTTTGAGCCTGCAGAGGATTCCCTCCATTGTCTGGTTCTATGTTTCAGATTGAGGGGTGGAGCTTCCTGCTTGTTGCGAGCCCCCCAGTTATTGACTGTCACGATCTTTGTGAGTCTACCTCTGAGCCTCCTTACGAAGCCGCTAGAGTTGTGCCATGATTTCTTCTTATCTTTGAGCCCCTAGGGATCGAGCCTATGTCAAGGCTTTGACAGTTTCAGCTAACTCTCTTATCATGTTCTCAAGTGTCGGTTGGGGTCAGCTGGACATCTGTATCTCTTCATTTCCAAGGACAGGGGTAGAGTGATGATGAGCCCCCATGGCTAGGGTATCTACTTGTTGAATGATGGGAGTGGTTGAACTTCGTGTGGTCCTTCCTCTAGCCATTGCTTTTGCAGAAATAAGTATGGGAAACAGGTACAGAAAATAGTTGGCCCTTCCTCAAGCACCAAAATGTTAACGGTGGAATTTGGTTCGGGGCCAAGTTCCTGTCAACAAGAGATCAGTTCTCTTACCAAGCTATTTTTTGTGTTAAGAAGAGGTGCGATGACGCAGATGGATAAGAGGAAGAAGGGAGAAAGGAAAATTTTTAATGTGGTTCGGCTAAATCCAGGTAGTATCAGACCCTACGTCCACGGCGGAGATTTTATTAATGTTGAGAATTGTTTATACAGAGTATTGACTTATAAGGTGCCGGTCTCTCCCCCTCTTCTAATAATGCAATCTTATTTATAGAGGAAGGAGGAGTTACATGCATTAATTACAAGTTACAGTTGTGTTACATCAGGAAATAAATGAGAAAGATAGTAAAAGACTACAATTCAGCTATTGCAGGATATAAGCTGTGGCGTGGGCCCCTCTTGTCGGCTGTGGACTTGTATCTGTGAGTGTCTGTCACTTGGTATGGTCTTATTGTGTAGAGTGTTCATCACCCCAAGCTAGAGCTGGGATTCCTAGCTTGGGGTCACTATGGGAGGTCGCTGTAGTGAGCTTGGTGCTGTTGTAGCGGGATGGCAAGCTCGAGCAATATGGTTGACTACTTCATGAGCTGATAACAGGACAACCTCGCTGTGCCACTTTCTGATGGAAGGTGAAGCGAAGCTTACTGGGCATCCTTGGCGAGCCGAGGAACTTGGCCTCCGTCGGGCTCGGGTCTGTCTCATTCTCTTGAGGCCGCTCTTCACCTATAACAATGCTTAACATTATTACTGCTAATGACAACTCTAAATAGTTAGTACAACCTATCCATAATGGTTGATGTATAGCATCTAACATTTCATAAAATTTTTGGGCATCTCTATTTGGAGGCTCTATTACATTGCATTTAAAATGAGTTGCAATATCTAGCCACCAGCATCCAACATTATGTTCTCATACATATTACTTGCATCATACCAACCTCATGAGATATCACTAGAATATTCTCTATTTTCTGTAGGTCTCTCCTCACCATGATCAGTCCATCACTAATAATCATATTTAAATCAAATATATACAAATCAACCTTGACTTCATCAAGAGGTAAATATTTTTTACACTTGTGTTTAAAGCATGGATGTATATAAATTGGTTGAGTTTTCATAAAATTGATAAATTCTTTCCCCCCATTAAGAAAATCTATCTTATATTTACTACGTTCTAGAAGAAGTCTATCATACATTCACCTATAGTATTCTGGATTTTCCATATTCTATTTATCAAAATTAATTGAAATAGGAAAAAATCATTACATATTTACAGAAATAAATAGAAGAAATTATTTACGAAAATTTCATATTTCATAAATAGTTCTATTATTATTGTTGATGGTGAAATTTGGTTGGTACGGGAGACTCGAACTTCAGCCAACAGGGAGGAGTTCCGGGATCCAATACTGCCTTTGAAGTGTGAAAGAGAGAGGACCGAGAGGAAGAAGATGAAAAAGGGGAACAACACGTTTAATGTGGTTCAGCCAAATTCGAACGGTACCGGACCCTACGTCCACGATGGAGATTTTTATTAATGTGAAGTGATTTCTAGAGTTTCTGCTTACAAGACTATCCTTTTAGTTCCTAACAATATAATCCTATTTATAGAGGAAGGAGTGGTTGCATGCATTAATTATAAGGTATAATTGTGTTACATCAAATAATAAATGAAAAAAGACAGCAAAAAGGGCTATAATCCGGCTATTACAGAAAGTAAGCTGTTGAGCAGTCGCCCTAGGCTGATGGTGGACTTACGTCTGCTGCTCGATGTTCCAAAGAGGGAAGTCTAGCCTGGAGGCATTGCGGGTTCTACTGTAGCGAGCTAGGGGTCGCTGTAGCGAGATGGCCATCTTGAGCAAAGTTGCTAGTTGCTTTGAAGATCTGGTCTTATAATTTCTTCACTGGTCCATCCCTCGTGGGGGAGGTTGTTTCATGGGATGTATTCGAACCCCCTCGCAGTGTCACTGTAATGCAACGAGTGAGGCAGGGCTTGGCGCTCAGAATTACTTTGCTGTTGCCACTTACTAGAGCGTGGGACTTGGTCTTTGTTGTACTCGAGGGATCGTCCTTGCAAGGCTAATTTCTGTATACAACATAAGCCCCCCAACTCTCGGTTTACTTTGCAGACTAGGAGTTGCATGTTTTTGAGGCTTGATTCATATCTTCAGCCAGTGTCCTTCTTTGACTGAAGTGTTATGTCAAATGTCTTTTCGTTCTTCAAGCCATACTTTCCCCTGTTTGCCTTTTTTGGCCATTAGCATGGCATTACCGCTTGTTTTAAGCCATTGGATGAAGATCAAATCGGATTTTCTCTGAATTCTTCAAAGAGCTGAGCAGGTCTATTTATAACTTGGGGCATTCTTTCATTCATCCCAGAGAAACTCAATGGAGGAGACTGAAGAGCCCTCTGCGTTTTAGTGTCTTGGTTTCTAATGAAGCTTGATGGGATGTGGATGGCCTGTTACAGGGTGGCGGGAGACATGGATAAGCCGTTGCAAGTGGCTCCAGCACAGGATCTGCCTAGTAGGTTCCTATGGGGTTCTTATAGTGTTTTCTGGCCACCTCTTCCGGCCGTTGCTTGTGGTGCTGCTACGTAGCCATCCAATTTTTTTTATGACTTTTTGAATTGCACTGGGTCTGGCTTAGGAGGACGCACCGGAGGAATATACAGGAGGAACTCTGGGGCTTTGCTCTTTTGCGAGCCCGATGACTGGTAGCTGGCTTTTTGGTTGCTCTTTACAGGAATCGTAGTGCCAGGCTTTCAATCTTTTTCCCCTGATGTACCGTCGCCTCGCTTGTTAAGGTCTATATGCAAGATGAGTTCTTCTCCTTTTCAGAAATTGTAATGAATACTTCATGCATTATTGTATGTAAACTCATGATAATTTAATGAGAATTTCTTCTTTCAGCCAGACGGCTATACTTCCATCATTTTTCTGATTGCTCGACTTAATGTGAGAGAGAGAGAGATCGTGAGTGAACTGTGCTTGAGAGATCTTGTTTGAAAATGTAGAAAATATGTCCGCATAAAATTTACGGAGATTTGATTGCATGCAAGCCGCAAGAAACTCGTCCGCATGAGAGTTGCGGGTAATCATGATGATTTCATTTCAACAATGGCGAGGTATAAACCGTTCACTATAGCGAATACGTTTGTAAAGGTCAAACTGTAGTGAGGTGAAAATCATTCTCTGTAGCAAATTTGTTTACTGTAATGAGATGAAAACTGTTCACTGTAGCAGATATGATTGTAAAGATGGTGCTATAGCTTGGTGAGAACCTTTCGCTGTAGTGGATATGTTTGATGTAGCAAGGTGAAGACCATTCGCTGTAGCGGATATGATTGTAGAGGTTGTGCTGTAGCGAGGTGAGAACCTTTCGCTGTAGCGGATATGTTTATTGTAGCGAGGTGAAGACCAATCGTTATAGTGGATATGATTATAAAGGTTATGTTGTAGCGAGGTGAGAACCTTTCGCTATAGCGGATATATTTGCTGTAGCAAGGTGAAGACCGTTCGCTATAGCAGATATGATTGTAGAGGTTGTGCTGTGGCCAGGTGAGAACCTTTCACTGTAGCGTATATGTTTGCTGTAGCGAGGTGAAGACCGTTCCCTGTAGCGGATATGATTATAGAGGTTGTGCTGAAGCGAGGTGAGAACCTTTTGCTGTAGCAAATTACAATAGTGGAGTGGAAACTCCTTTGTCTAGATATCATTTAGCCAATCGTCTTCATTCATTTAGCATATGATGACTAGTACAGTTGGGCATTACAGGATCAAAATATGGTTCGGATAGAGGGCTCGGGCTCTCAGGTGATAATTTGCTGAGCCTGCTGCTCGGATGGCCCTGCCACGTAATCCTGTAACCGATCCCTTCTAATGAGGCCTTCAATGGCGTTCTTCAGAGCATGGCATTCTGAGGTGGTGTGTCCAGCCTCATTGTGGTAAGCGTAAAATCTGCTCTGGTCCCTGGACTTGACGGGTATCCTCATTGGCCTGGGCCTTCCAAAATCCTCATTATGCCTTTCTACGGCGAAGATTTTGTCTTACGTGTCTGACAGGATGCTATAGCTTTCATAGCGGCCTCCGGGTCATTGAGGTTTTGCTTTCGTGGCGAGATGAAGAGTGGGGTTGTCATGACTTTCGCCGCTCCTCTTTTTGCTTACGGTGGGACCGCTATGGCTCGCTTTATGCTTGGGTTCCTCCATTCTGAAGGTTTCTTCCTATCTTATTTACTTAGTTGCCCGATCATAAAATTCAGCAAGATCTTAAGCGGGGGACTTGTAAAGGCTCCTGTACAGCTTGCCGTCTTTACGAAGTCCCACTGAGATGGCAGTTAGAACACTTTCCTCTAAAGGATTTTCCATGGAGTTGGCCTCGTGCCTGAACCAAGCCAGATAGTCTTTAAGCGACTCATCCCTGTGCTAGAAAATCATCGCGAGGTGGCAAGGAGGCGTGAGTTGCTTCTTCAGCGCCTAATATTGGTCGACAAATTTCCTTTGGCATTCCTCCCAACTGTCGATGCTATGCGGGGGGAGGTGCCTAAACCAAGTACGAGGTATTGCCCCTAACATGGCGGGGAAGACATGGCACTTTACTAGGCACTCGATAGTCTGGAGGTCCATTTGAGCATTGAACGCGTCCAGGTGATCGCTGGGATCGCTATTCTCATCATACAGCGAGATAATGGGCACTTTGAGTTTCTACGGGAGAGGTTGCTTCTTGATCTCTGTGGAAAACGGTGAGCTTTCCTCGTAGCGAGGTTGATTGCTTTGAGGTTGTGGACACTTCTCCAACTGTTTTATCCTCTGGAGAACCTCTTCCATTATTGGATGCTAATCTTCGTGCTGAGGGATTGAGCTTTCTGCTCACTATGAGCCCCCCGATCGCTGGCTGTCATGATCGTCACGGACTTCTCTCTGGGCTTCCTCACGAAGCTGCTGGATTTATGCCATGACTTCTTCTTGTCTTTGAGCATATTGTGCTTGTGCCTGAGCAAGCACCTTGACAGTCTTAGCCAACTCTCTAGCCATATTTTTGAGTGTCGATCAGGACTGTTCGGGCGTTTGAGCCTCTTGAGTTTCGGGCACAGCGGTGTGCTGCTGAGAAGCTGGAGCTATGGAACTCCAAGTCATTCTTCCTCTGGCCATGATTAGGCTACAATGGAAACTTCAGAAAGCAAATGGATCCCCATAGACAGTGCCAAAGATGTTGACGGTGAAATTTGGTTGGTACGGGAGACTCGAACTTCAGCCAACGGGGAGGAGTTCCAAGATCCAATACTGCCTTTGAAGTGCAGAAGAGAGAGGACCGAGAGGAAGAAGATGAAAAAGGGGAACAACATGTTTAACGTGATTCGGTCAAATCTGGACGGTACCGGACCCTACGTCCACGATGGAGATTTTTATTAATGTAAAGTGATTTGCAGAGTTTTTGCTTACAAGACTGTCCTTTTACTTCCTAACAATATAATCCTATTTATAGAGGAAGGAGGGGTTGCATGCATTACAAGCTACAATTGTGTTACATCAAATAATAAATGAGAAAAGACAGTAAAAAGGGCTACAATTCCGCTATTACAGAAAGTAGGCTACTGAGCGGTCCCCCTAGGCTGGCGGTGGACTTACGTCTACTGCTCGATGTTCCAAACAGGGAAGTCTAGCCTGGAGGTGTCACGGGTTCTGCTGTAGCGAGCTAGGTGTCGCTGTAGCGAGAAGGCGATCTTGAGCAGAGTTGCTGGTTGCTTTGAAGATCCGGTCTTGTAATTTCTTCACTGATCCGTCCCTCGTGGGGGAGGTTGTTTTGCGGGATGTATCCGAACCCCCTTGCAGCGTCGTTGTAATGCGACGAGCAAGGCAAGGCTTGGCGCTCAAAATTACTTTGCTATTGCCACTTACTGGAGCGTGGGACTTGGTCTTCGTTGTACTCGAGTGCTCGTCCTTGCGAGGCTAATTTATGTATACAACAATTATATTTTTTCTTACTTAATAAAAATAAATAATAACCAAATCTATTTAAATAATTAATAATTAATATCTACAATGCATTTAATGATTTCAAAATATATTCTAACTAAAAATATATTCTAATTAAAAATATATGTAATTCCTAAAGCAATTTCAACAACATTATTAACTATGTCATTTAGCTACTTAATCCTACAAAATTTAATTCAAAATGTATATAATTCCTAAATATAATTCACAAATTATAATTCAAACATATAAGAAAATATAAGTAATAATTAAAAATTAACTCCTACAACATTAAATATTATGAATAATTAATCAACTAATAATTAAAAATATATACTAACTTCAGTGTCCAAACAAGAAAAGTCACAAAAAAAATGGTACAAAAACTAAACTTTAAAACTATAAAAAGAAAAATAAGATAAACCAATTAACCTATGAAACACGTAATAATTAAACAAAAAAAATCAGTAAAAAAGTAAAACAAATCAATTAGAACAATATAATTGGTTTAAATTTATGAAAAATAACTTGAAAATGCAAGAATCAAGCTAGATAAGCAAGAAACAACTTTGATGTGATACAAGAAGCAGAAAGAAATTAAGAATAAGTGGCAAATCACGTGTTTGAGCGCTTTAAAAGTTTACAAATTTTTGACGGATTTTTCTGTCAAAAATTGATCGAACAATTATTTTTGGTAAAAAACAATGAAAAAAATTTCTTCTAATGGATTTTTTGATATAATTTTGATGGATTTTTGTTTTTAGTAACCAATGAAGTTTTCATTATTGATCGATTTTGCAACAGATTTCCAATGGAAAAATCCATTACAATCCATCAGAAATTGTGTTATTTTTTTTTTTGTAATGAACATATTGAATGATTGTGGTGAAATTTTTTAAAAGCTTTAAACAAAATCTTGAGGCAAACCTTTCAAAAATAAATCCAAACTTGAGCTGAATTCAATTAATCTTGTACATTTACATTTTAACTAAAACAAGGCCTAACTTAAGTCTTTATCAATTGAACCAAGGCCCTCCAAGATTGATTCACTAAAAATAAACAAAATAAGTTCACCCAAAATTATTTGTTGTCATCAAAACACAAATTAACTTATTTAGAAAATAGGGTTCAAGGTCAACAATCTCCTGCTTTTTTATGACAAGAACAATTTTAGGGTGAGAGATGAATCAATCCACAATCAACAACCAATTTCAATAAAAAAATGTGTTGAAGCACAAAAAGCTCCCCTTAAATTTGTCAACTCTCCCTCAAAACATACATAAAATAATCATTAACACAAAAGCATGCATAAACTCCCTAAAATGTTTAAATTATCCCGTTTTGGCATATTAAAAAGGATAAAGATCAATCAGGTAATCAAAACTCAAGAATATATTAAAAAATAATCTAGAATTCCTTCGAGTCAAAGTATAATAGCAAAAGAAAAACTTGAGTTTAAATAGGGATAATGGGGCTAAGGGAACAATTAAATAGCATCTAGACTTTAAAGCATGTTAGATTTCCTTTAGTTAACCTTTCATGTTGTTCAACCTTCCATGGAGATCTTAGATCTCAACATTGATGTTTGCTACTAGAGGGTTAATCCTGTTATTTATCTGCCTTTGATTAGCATGAAGAGTTTTTTCTATATTCTTAAAAAATTAAGTTCGTTGGAGCCACACCTGCCTTAACAAGTTTATACTCTCATTTTGAAAATCTTTATTTCTTGTACCAGAATTGGAGACACCAATAGAGAAAGATCTTCTAGATGTAGAACCATTTTGCCTTGTACATTTTCCATTAACAAATTTTAGTTACATTTGATGCAAACTTCTCTCATTTAGACAAGTGGAATTGTTGGCTTTGTCTACCTCTTTCTCTAAGCTTAATACTACTCAGAAATGGGAGAAAACTGTAGTCATGACCATTCTATATGGCTTGGTGAAGAAAGTGCCCACATATGAAAGAATGAGATATAGAATGTTTATTTTTCCCACATAAGAAATAGTTTATCTTCAACAATGTTTGTAATGTTAGTGTGCCTTGGAAGGATTGGCTTCACAATTGTGTAGCAAACAAGATGATCCTCCACAGATAAACTAGCAATCATGAATTTTTCAATAACAAAGACAGGAGCAGTATTGGTGGAAAGCAGTTTAATAGCTTCTTTTCTAGAATAATGATCAACAACTTTACTTGAAATAAAGCTACTCCCTCCTTCCATTTCAAACAATTGGCATATTAACTTAACATTCAAACTATATTCTTTCTTATGACTGACATAGATAATTTTCCATTGGAAATACCTAGGTTTGCATAAAATATTCTAACAAGCCTAGGATAACATTTTACACTATAGGTCACAAATTTGAGTAGCTTATACTTTGATAGCAAATTATATAAAGCAAGAAGACTATCCTTTATAAAGTTTGGATCTCAACACTTCAAAGAACTAACATGCTTTTCTTTAAATTTTGCATGCCTTTCATACAATTCATCATTGGCAAAAAAATTTCACTCTTTTATAGAAACTTTTGTTTAGTAGGTGTGTTTGTCTCCAACCATTTTCTTTTTCTTCAAGCCAGAGGCAAAATCATCCAACATTTTGGCTTGAAAAAGGAGAAAGAAAAAATTTGGGTAAATTTAACGTTGTGAAAATGTTGAGTGAAATCAGAAGATTTAATAAGTTAAAGTTGAAGAAAAAATGTAGGAAAGTGTTTTAGTGAAAAGAAAATGGAATTTAATCGGTGAAATTTGAAGATGTTGGAAAGATGAATGATTTGGCGGAGAGAGATGCTAGGGTTTTAGAAAGGATTTGGAGAAATGAGGGATAAAATGTGTGCAAGGTATATACAAACTTACTTATGATTCGAATCGTAATGCCAAAATTGGCTGAATGATTCAAATCATGTTTATAATCATAAAGGAATGTCTTATGAGTTTCGACCTAAATTCAAATTGTCAATTTGAATCACAATACTTGAAAAAAAACCCAAGTTGGCCGAGTGGTTCAAATCATGATCATAATCATGAAGAAATGTCTTATGAGCTTCAATTCAAATTGTCGATTCAAATCACAAGTTGTTAATGGTGAAATTTGGTTCATGCAGAAGACCCAAACTTCAGCCAATGGGGAGGAGTTCAAGGATCCAAAGCTGCTTCCAAAGTGCAGAAGAAGATGAACCGAGAGGAAGAAGGGATGGAGAGATAGCGAGTTTAACGTGGTTCGGCAAAATTTGGGCGGTACTGGACCCTACGTCCATGGCGGAGATTTTATTAATGCAAAAGTTTCTGCTTACAAGTTTTGGCCTCCCCCAAAATGTTGACAGTGAAATTTGATTCATACAGAAGACCCAAACTTTAGCCAATGGGGGGGAGTTCAAGGATCCAAAGTTGCTTCCAAAATGCAGAAGAAGATGAATCGAGAGGAAAAAAAGGATGGAGAGATAGCGAGTTTAATGTGATTCGACTAAATCCGGGTGGTACTAGACCCTACATCCACGGTGAAGATTTTATTAATGCAAAAGATTCTGCTTACAAGTTTTGGCCTCCCTCTCTCTTCTAACAATGCAATCATATTTATAGAGGAAGGAGGAGTTACATGCATTAATTACAAGCTATAGTTGTGTTACATCAAACTATAAATGGAAAAAACAATAAAGAGACTACAATTCGACTACTATAGATTGTAGGCTGCGGGATGGGCCCCCTTTGTTGGCTATAGATTTGTGTCTATCTACGTCCGTTGCTTGGTGTTGTTACGCTAAGCAAGGTGTTGGGCGTCCCAAACGAGGGTTCTTGGCTCAGAGTCATCATGGGGACTTGCTATAGCAAGGTAGCAGGCTCGAGCAGGGTGCTTAGCTATTTGGCGAGCGGGTCTTGTGACCTTCTCATTGGATCACTGGGTCGCTGCTTGGCGAGGCAAGAGCTTACTTCACAGGATGGTGTTGGGACAACTTCACTGTGCCACTTTCTGATGGGCAAAGTGAAGCTCATTGAGTGCCTTTAGTTTGCCCGGGGATTACGAGTTCTCGAGGCCATTTTTGTATATAACATAAGCCCCCCTAACTCTCGATTTGCTTTGCGAACCAGGAGTTGCAAGTTTCTGAGGCTTAATTCGTATCTTCAGTCAGTGTCCTCCCTTGACTGAAGTGTCATGTCAGATGTCTTTCCATTTGGCTTTAGGCCATGCTTTCTTGTATTTGCCATTTTTGGCCGTCGTCTTAGTGTTAGCACTTGTTTTAGGCTATTGGATGAAGATCAGATCAGATACGTTATGGATTCTTCAAAGGGTCGAGCAGGTCTTTTTATAGCCTAGGGCATTCTTCCTTTTCTCCTCAGAAGAGTTCAATGAAGGAGTCTGAAGAGTCCCTTGAGTTTTGGTGTCTTGGCTTTCGACAAAGCTTGTTGAGACATGGATGGCCTATTGCAGAGTGCTGGGAGGCATGGATAGCCCGTTGCATGTGGCTCCGTCGCAAGATCTACCTGGCGGGCTCCTAGGGGATCTTGTGTTGATCCCAAGCTATTTCCTCCTGTCGTCGCTTGTGGTGCTACTACTTGGCTAGCTGGCTTCTATGACTTTTTTATTTGCTCTGGGTCTGGCTCAGGACGACGGGTCAGAGGAATATAAGTAGGAGTAGCTTGGGTAGTAGCTGTCCTTCCTGCAGGTGCGAGCTCGGTGATCGACCTTCTACTCTTCTTGTAGGAATGGTTGTGTCGGGTTGTCGAGCTTTTTGTCATTATTTCTGCACTTCTTCTTTTGATGTAATTTTACCTCACTTGTATGAGGTCTTTTTGCTATATGAGCTTTCTTTCTCTTTGAATACTATAATTGGATGCTTCGCTCATTGTTGTATGTAAACTTCTGATGGCTAATAAAATGCTCTTTTTTGCCAATCAGCTGCGCTTTATTTTTCTGACTGCTTAATCTGTTGTGAGTGAGAGTGAGGTCACATGTAAGTTGTGACTAACGAGGAATCTGGTGCGTGAACCATGATTCTCTGGCTGTATTCTGACTGTGAATGTGTCACATGAGAGCTGCGACTAGTTCATTATGGCATTCCTACTATGTGGCGAGCTGGTTGTCCATTGTTTAGTTCAAAAATGTTGTAGGGGTAAGCTTGCAGACTATTTGACCCTCGACTGTGAGGTAGGCTCTTGGGCTATCTAACCCTCGACTGCAAGGTAGGCTCTAGAGTTGTCTTACCCACAGACAGGTTTTTATTTTTGTTAAGATGATGGCTTGTCGCATAGTGAGGTCGCACAAAGCAAGCTTCTTGTTTCATGGTCGAGGAGTTTGTTCTCTGGATCGCATTTCACGAAATATGGCTCACTTCAGATGTATCGATAGGGTAGGCCTTGTGCTCTGACCCCTGGATGAATCCTTACAATGGATGTATCGATGGGGTAGGCCATATGCTCTGACCCCCAGATGAATCCTTGCAATGGCAAAGTGAATTTGACAGAGTGAGATTCGGATGTATCGATGGGGTAGGCCTTGTGCTCTGACCCCTAGATGAATCCTTGTAATGATGAAGCGAATACACTTTGTCTAGACACTACTCGGCTAATTAGCAGTTCACATTGATTCAGCATACAACAATTGATACAATTAGTCACCATTGACGACAAATGAAAGTTACAAGATCAAAATATGGTTTTGATGGAGGGCTCATGCACTAGGGTGAAAACTAGCTCAGCTTGCTGAGCGCACTCCCTCGGTAGCATTACCATGTAATCCTATAGTCGGCCTCTTTTGATGAGGTCTTCAATGGCATCTTTCAATGCTCAACACTCTGAGGTGGTATGTCTAGCATCATTGCGGTAAGCGTAAAATTTGCTTTTGTCTCTAGGCTTGGCAGTGGCTCTCATCGGTCTAGGCCTTCCGAAGTCCTCATTGTGCCTTTCCATGGTAAAAATTCTATCCTATGTGTCTGACAGGACGCTATAGCTCTCGAAGCAGCCCTCAGGTCGCTAAGGCTTCATCTTCTTCGTGAGATGAGGAGTGGGGTTGTCGTGACTCTCATTACCCCTCTTTTGGTTCACGGTGGGACCATTATGGCCCACTTTATGCTTGGGTTCCTTTGTTCCGAAGGTTTCTTCCCATCTTATTTATTTGGTTGCCCAATCATAGAATTCGGTGAGGTCTCGAGTGGGAGACTTGTAAGGCTTCTATACAGCTTGCCATCTTTGTGAAGTCCCACTAAAATAGCCGTTAGAATGCCCTCCTCCGAAGGATTCTCCACGAAGTTAGCCTCATGCCTAAATTGGGTTACATAGTCCTTAAGCGACTCATCCTTGTGCTAGAAAATCATCGCAAGATGGCAAAGAGGTGCGAGTTGTTTCTTCAAAGGCTCGATATTGGTCAATAAATTTCCTTTGGCATTCCTCCCAGCTACAGATGCTCAAAGCCTGGAGGCGCATGAACCATACCCGAGGTATTCCCCCTAATATGGTAAGAAAGATGTGGCACTTCACCAGGGGTTGATTGTCTAGAGGTCCATTTGGGTGTTGAATGCATCCAGGTGGTCGCTTGGGTCGCTGTTCCCATCATGCAGTGGGATAGCTTGCACTTTGAGTTTCTGTGGGAGAGGTTGTGTCTTGATCTCCATAGAAAATGGGGAGCTTTCCTTGCGGCAAGGCTGATGTTTTCGAGGTTGTGGATGCTCTTCTAGCTGTTAGAGCTTGCGGAGGACTTCCTCCATTGTTCGATCGTGCATCTCAGATTAAGGGGTAGAGCTTCCTGCTCATTGAGAGTCCCCTAGTTGCTGGCTATCATGATCTTCATGAGTTTCCCTTTGAGCCTCTTTGTGAAGCTACTGGAGCTGTGCTATGAGCTCTTCTTGTCTCTGCATGCTCTGAGCTTGGGCCTGTGCTAGTGCATTAATGGTTTCTGCCAGCTCTCTTACCATGCTTTCGAGTGCCGGGTGAGGCTGACTAGGCGTTTGTGCCTCTTGAGTTTTAGGAACAGCAGCAGACTATTGATGAGCCCCTACAACGGGAGTGTTTGTTAGTTGGAAGGCTGGAGTGGTTGAGCTCTAAGTATTTTTTCCTTTGGCCATTGTTAGGTTGCAACGGAGACTTCAGAGAGCAAATGGATCCTCACAGACTGTACCAAAATGTTGACAGTGAAATTCTGTTCATGCAGAAGACCTAAACTTCAGCCAACAGGGAGGAGTTCAAGGATCCAAAGCTACTTCCCAAGTGCAGAAGAAGATGAATCGAGAGGAAGAAGGGATGGAGAGATAACAAGTTTAACGTGGTTTGGCTAAATCTGGGCAATACCGAACCTTACATCCACGGCGGAGATTTTATTAATGCAAAAGTTTCTGCTTACAAGTTTTGGCCTCCTCCTCTCTTCTAACAATGCAATCCTATTTATAGAGGAAGGAGGAGTTACATGCATTAATTACAAGCTACAGTTGTGTTACA
>JANHAO010016486.1:0-14353 GCA_026873985.1 Saraca asoca
ATCAAGGATATATTAATCTCAAGTTTAGTTGATTCCCTTGGGCTGGTTGGTTTACTTACTTCTGTTTTCATTTCTGTATTGTATTTACTGTTAGTACAGTTACTGCCAATCCCCCCTCATTCTTACCTCTTAATAAGATTGATATCATCCAAAATGATCTAAGGATTCAACCCGGTGTTGCCTATACTACAAGTATTTTTGGTAGCTCAGTTTATAAATCTCTAATTTTGATTGAATTCGACACCTGATCACCCACTGAGAAATAAGATTGCTATGGAACAACCTACTAAGCAACATGATTGCTGTGGTACAGCCTATTGAGCAACAATATTGTTGTGACATAACCCACTGAGCAACAAGATTGCTGTGGTATGGCCCACTAAGCAGCAAGATTGTTGTGGTGCGACCCATTAAACAACATGACTACTGTGGCATGATCTACTAGGTAACAAAGATGGCTAACGAAGGCACAGCTTTCATGCGATCTACTGAGCACTTATCTTTGCATAAATTTATCAAGTCATGATTTGTTGGTTGAGGTCCATTTATATTAATCTATATATTATCAGTTGCGACCTATTTAGTGTTCAACCTGACTATTAAATCATGACTTGCTAGCTATCATACAACTATGGAAACTAGGAAGAATTAAATAGGAATGATATAAAAGTTCATTTAACACCTCCTTCAACAAGGTAAATTTATACAAGGTTCAAGAATGATTCAAAAGTACAAAAATCATGACCTAAAAAGTCTGATCCTTAGAAGCTGAGCTCTTTTGGGATGAAAGTTCGACATATGGGGCAAGCAGGTCATCCATTATTTGATCACTAAAGGTTTCCATGATCTGTAAGTTGCTATTTCTTTGAATAGCACCCTCAGCAAGAGAAACTTCAACTGTGGACTCCGCACCTTTATTTGAAGAAGTGGCTTTCACAACCTTCTTAAAGCTTTTAACAACCTCAAGAGCATCCCTACCAAAAAAGGGGAAATCCATCTTCAGGTGTCACTCCAATAGAGTGTACAAGAAGGAGCCACTGGTTTCAGACTCCGTATTTTTTGCCGCTTTTGCAACTAGCACAGTGGTCTTTGCTTTAACCTGAGTGACCTCTTCTTTTCCGAGAGCAACTTCTTCCCTAGCTACCTTATACTTTTTCTATGTAGCCTCAGCTCGTTGAATTATCGCATCCAATTTGCCCTTTATTTTTATCAGCTTGTTAACTACTTTATTGAGGTCTGATGTGATAGCCTCATGATTTCCTACCTCACAAGATGGGGTATCCTCGACTTTTTTTTGAGTGATCTCAGACTCCAATGCTTTGGCCCTATTGTGAGGCCCTAGTATCATGTCAACATTTTCTGAGAGGATGTTGAAATACTCCTCCATCTTTAGACCAAGACTGGCAGATTGCTCCTCAGCCTTAAACTTAGGCATCACTTATTTTGAAGTGGCAACACTCTTCCCCTTGTCAATCTTTTATTTTTTGGCATGGGACTCAATGGGGGATGCAACACCGACTGCCTCGACCACCTTAGGTTATGAGGTGGGAACTAACTCCTACGAAGCTATTACTGCTAAGGTTAAAGGTTAATTTGTAATAGCAGGGGATGTAGCAACATCAGGAGCTAATGAGGTCGACATAGAAGGAGTGGCTAGTGGCTTATAGAGGATGAGCTTTACCATGCTGTCGTAGTCTCAAAAGTTTACTAGGCTGACCTCCTTAATTTGACAAGCTCTGATCTCCCTAGTGAGCTCAATAGTTAAGGCCAGAACAAGCTTATATGAGCACAGGAGATCTTCATCAAATTTAAGATCATTTTTTAGGTCATCCACAGTAGCAAACTGATCCAACACTTCAACCTCCTCATCCCCAAGAGTTAGTTTCTCCTTGCCAGCCCTGTCTGCAAAATGAAATAGAATGTTAGAACTAAAGAGAGATATACAAATTCATCAAGTTTGCACATCCTCAGCTCACTCACGAGGAGTGAGAATGAAGCCAAAATTGCGAAGATGATGCAGAGACGGGCAGGAAACATAAAGCTAGCGGATCTTGTAGTGCCCTACATTAGATTTTCCCTTGACATCCCCCTGTGGCAAAATTCTCTTATGCTCGGTTATCGAGCCAAAAAATAATAAATCCCATCTTGCAAACCCATGCTCCTAATGCTATAGAGGTAGCAGAGAACTCTTGCAGATGGTGGTGGGAGATTATTTCTCAAGTATATAAGTGCAAGGGAAGTAAGTTGGGAATATGAGTTCGAGGAAAGCTGGAATGGGTAAAGTTTCAATTTATTTAGCAAATTAATGATAAAGGGATGGACAGGGAACCTAATTCTAGTATTAAGATGTTAGGTACTAATGGTAACAAACCCTACAGGAGGATAAGCTACGTGATCATTAGATGAGAATGCCATGACATGATTGCCCTTAAGAAACCTGAATGTCTGGACTATGCCCTTAAGCTAGTCAAAGCTGATAGTTGAAACATGGTGATTAAACACCATATAATCTGGAGACCATTGGCTGGTAGCAACCTTCTAGACCTTAATGGGGTTTAGATGAACACTGAGCTCCTCATCGACCTCACCACTCCTTGAGGTCACTTCATCTATGAAGCGCATTAGCTCTACACTCTGAGCTGGAGAATCAGGCTCATCATGATTCCCTAGTTGATGACTTTGACATTTATGACCTATAGCCATTTACACAAGAAAAAGGAATGGTCAAGTCATAATAAGTGGACCATACCCAGAAGTTAAGACTAATGGTTTCCTATGTGGCAGGCTATTCACACCTCAGGTCACCACATCTAAGACTAGGACTATTGAATACATGAGGGGCTCAACCAAGAAAGCCTATCAGGTCACTAAACCTTGGGAAAACAAAAAGATAAATCCAAAAATCTACATCCCTAGAACCAAGAGGTAGAATCTCTAACAGCAAACAGGCATACATCGTTAAACCAAGTAGCAAAACACCAGAAACTAATAGAACAAGATACTCAAGAAAAGCAGAGGCTTAAAGTCTGAGAAGTCTTACCATATTAGAAGGACGTGAGTTCTAGGATGAAAGGAAGTAAGATAGATTTAAAACAAAATGATCAATTTATAGCAACTTGAATCCAGATATTGCTGTGGCAAACTTGATGAAGTAGAAACGGTGGTGGCTGCTCGAGAACTTAAGGAACAAACGAAAAAGGCAGAGCATTAATTTTAAAAAGTAAGAGGGAAAAGGGTTTTCTCACCTAATATAGCTCTGATGGCTTAATTGTTCGATTTAAAGACTGATTAGCTACCCTTGATCCTACGGTCCAATGAGTAACCAGGCTTAGACATTGTCACACTGATGGCTATAGGAAAATGCACGCATTTATTGCGATAATAATGGTACCAACAGACAAAATGATGGAATAGGAGTCTAAATGATAGTATGGCTAATTGTTATCGTCAGCTTTTACCAGCAAACTTAGCTCCCAGTCTGTATATCGTACTAAGAGCTAGGGGGCTAATGTTATAGGTATTTTCAAAATCACACAAATGGACTGGTAAAAGCTTAATGGATAAGTCCAGTAGGTGAAGGCCCAGCTCAACCAGGATTAGGGTCATAGAAGTAAGGCATCAGGTCAAGAAGATGTGAACCTGGGTCATTAGCTAACAAGGGTTAAAGTAGTCACCTCCGGTTGTTAAGGACAAGATCTAGACCGTGGCTTGAGAACATGCCCTCCTAGTCATCCATCTAGAAAAGATTGTTCATTTGCTAATTTAATATGAATCTGTTATTAACTGTTGTAATTGATTTATGATAGGTTTCCATTATAGAATGCATTATAACACCCGAGCTACTATAAAAAGGGGTAGAAACTATTGTAAATGGAGAGACAAGACAGACCACATACTGAACAACTCAATAAAAGACTGAATAATATAACCGTAGACGTAGGCCTTGTATTCTAGCTGAACCACGTTAAAATGCTCTTAGTGTCCATTGTTCTTCCTAACATTCAATCTCTTCCTTGTATATTTACATTCACAATCTACAGTTTGGGGGTTTAACTGAACTTTACTGGTTGATCGAATTTTATCGTCAACAGTAAATGAAACCAACTTTTTCACCTTTGGCAACTAAGTTTTTTTTGAAATGGGATTCTTCTAATTTTCTTGCTTGCTTTTAACATGATTATCCTGATTTTTTTTTATCTTAAGTCACCGTTGGTAACTAAGCTTTTTCAAAAATGGGATTCTTCTAATTTTCTTGCCTGCTTTCAACATAATTATTATAATTTTTTTTTAAGTTATAAAGGCATACGATAAACTAAATATCTAGGATTATAACAGGTTTGGTCTTTATATATATATATATATATCTTTATTCATGCTCAAAATTGATGTGAAATATGATAAATATTTTCAGCAAAATGGACTGATTGAATTATGCTATCATGGCATAAATGGAATGCAAATCGACAAAAAACTAAATTAAACATAAGAATTACCTGACTTCTGTATATGATCCATGAAGCAATGTTAAATTGTTATGACTGGCTCACTCCTTTTGCAAACTCTAATCATCATTGAAGGGGAGAATATTATCTATAATCTAATGGGATGGTTAGTGCAAGACTAAGGTTTTAAGAATAGGGACCGATCGTAAAAAATAATGTTATTTGGTTAATAATCCAACCCATTACAAAAAAAAAAAATACCTAGTTCACTATTTAGACCTAAGTACCGTTACATAACCCAATCTTAATGTCATTAATGGGCTGACTATACGTTGATATTTAAAATAAACTTCTGAATTGTGTTAGATAGAAAATATAAAATTCTAACAATCTACCACTTGCACTATGTAA
Source organism: Saraca asoca (assembly GCA_026873985.1). Classification (NCBI taxonomy): domain Eukaryota; kingdom Viridiplantae; phylum Streptophyta; class Magnoliopsida; order Fabales; family Fabaceae; genus Saraca; species Saraca asoca. Next base: position 4,854 of record JANHAO010016486.1, read on the forward strand.
TTTAAAAATTGTGGCCACTTTATGTAAATGCCAAGCACATATGGTACTATTTCACCCATAGGTCTAAATTGAGATCTTAAGCATCCAATAGTTCAGAATACTATATTTGATAGGGATATTAATGTCATACATATTGTACACCTACATCTCCCTAACCTAAATTTAATGTAAGATATGCATAATAAGATTTACATAACTATAAATGTGACTATATGCAAATCTTCACACAATGGTCCGAGCATCTACCCAATATACCAAATAAGAAGCAATATTCTTAATACAATAATGAGACAAGGTCTAGATGTCTCCAATAACATATCATAACCAAAAAAATTTCATGAACAACAATATATGGCAACATCATGAATATATCATTGATACATGTTTCAAGATAAATAACAAATTTAATGTAACTAGATCAAATACAACACTCCCACTAACCAAAACATCAAAAGACTTAGCTAGTCTATATTAACTACATGATCATTATACATTCCAACTACTATACCTTTGATCAGTGGATCTATAGGCATATGATTTGTGAAATATACTCAAAACAAGTAACAAACTTGTGTATCTTCTCTCTTGCAAGCAAGTACTTAACATCAAAATGTTTCACATGAGTAGAACTTTTATTATTCAAAGAAAAGTTAATAATAGCAATATTGTCAAAATAAATGGTTAAGGCTTTTAAAATGCTTTCAACAATATTAAAACTAGCAATAAAATTCTTTAACCACACAGCTTCATGAGTATCTTCATAACATGCGACATACTTTGCTCCCATAGTAAAGGTTGCTATAAGGGATTGTTTGACACTTTTCCACAATCTAGTTTCTCTTACTATCTTAAAGATGTATCCTAATGTCAATTTGTGATTATCTAGACAACCAACAAAATTAGAGTCTAAATAGCCTATAACCATGAGATTCCTCGATCTCTTGCTGGTTAGCATGTAATCTTTTATACCCTACAAATATCCCATTACTCTTTTAATAGCAATCCAATATCTTTAACCAAAATTGGTCAGCTACATCCCTTGTACACCAATAACATAAGCTATATTAGGATGTGTATACACTTGAGCATACATCAAGCTATCTACTACCAAAGCATATAAGACATTCTTTATCTTTTCTCTTTCTTTATCACTTTAAGGATACTGGCTTTTGAAAAGATCTCCCTTTTGAATAGGTGCAGAAACTTGAGAGCATATTAATATGTTGAACCTTTTCAATACTTTCTCAATGTATGACTATTAGGACAAGTTAAGTATACCCTAGGATCTGTCATGATGAATCTCTATGCCTAATACAAAAAAGTCATTCTTGAGACCTTTCATATCAAAAAGCTCTAATAGCATTTGCTTTGTCTCAATCAATAGGTTCACATCATTGCTAATAAGGAGAATATCATTAACAAATAGCACTAGGATCACAAAATTGCCCTCATTTATCGTCATATAGATGCTCTAGTCTACATTATTCTCCTTAAAATCAAGAGAAATCACTATCTCGTCAAACTTGAGATACCACTATTTAAACATTTACTTTAAACCATATATGGATCTCTTTAATTTACACATAAGGTGTTCTTTATCCCATTTTGGAAACCATCTACCTCATTAATGTATATAATCTCTGACAAGTCACCATTTTAGAAGGTAGTTTTGACAACCATAATGTAACTTCAAGTTAAAATGAGCTACCATTGCCATAATAACTCAAAATGAGTCCTTATTGAGATTAGCGAGAAGGTTTCTATATAGTCTATGCCTTTTTTACAAGTGTAGCCATTTGCAACAGGTTTGGCCTTATACCTCTGAATCTTACCTTGAGCATCATACTTGGTCTTAAAAACCCATTTGCATTCAGCTGGCTTACAACTAGTAGGCAATTCAACTAGATCCCATACTTGATTTTTATGCATTAAGGCTAATTCATCTCTCATCACATTAATCCATTGTGAAGAATTAGGATTGGATAAAACTTGTGAAAACATCATGGGATCAGTATCCATTAACATCAAACTCATGCTCCTATAGGTAAACTAGATTATCATTGGAAATTGCCAATCTACAAACTTTATAGGATCTCCTTATAGGAATTTCTTCAATTATTTCCTCTGACTCTATATTTTTTATCATTGGTTGCGTTGGATTAACTTGTGAGATAACAGAAGATGACTCAGTAAGTTGTGGTGCTAATGGAATCATAACATTTTCTTCTTTAAAGGTTGTGATGTACAGTACTTAACTCCTACTATCCAGCTCATCTTCAAAATAAATGGCTCTGTTTGATTCAATAGCTCTAGTGAATGAGTTGAACAGTAGAATTTGCTGCCTCTTAAGCCACTACAATAACCAATAAAGTATCCAGTAATGGTCTTTGAATCAAGTTTGTTCATGGAGGGAATATACAACTTTATTTCAACTTTGCAAACCCTAACATGGAAATTCCTTAAACTAGGCCTTTTCCAATAAGTTAATTTATAAAAGGGTCTTAGATACAGATTTGCTTAGAACTTGATTCAAAATATATGTAGTATTCTTCAAGACATCTACCCGCAAGAACTTTGGTAACGATGAATGAGCTAACATGCATCTAACAGTGTCTATAGTTGTTTAGCTTCTTCTTTCTATAGTATATTTCTATTTTGGTATCCCAAGCATGATGTTACTAGCTTCAATCCAAAATTCCTGTAGTTACTTGGCAAAAGGACCAAGGTTTCTCTTAGTGTCATCAGATCTATCATAAAACTCACCACCTCTATTAAAGTTGGCACATTTAATTTTCTTTCCTCATTTGATCTCAACTATAGCCTTGAATGACTTGAAGGCATCCAATGATTCAAACTTCTCACTAAGTAACTTCACCTATTCAAATCTGGAATAATCATCAATAAAGGTGATGAAGTACTTATAACCATGCATAGCAGTAGGCATAATGGGTCCACTAATGTGAGTATGGATCAGCTCCAGGGTATCCTATTTTCTACTTCTCTTTCCCTTTCTAACTCTAGCAAGGATTTTTCTCCATATGTAATCTATACTTGTGTTAAATTATGAGAAACCAAGATGATGTAGGACTCCTTCTTTTATGAGTCTTTATATCCTTTCTCTAGAAATATGTCCTAGATGCACATGCCATAACATTGAGAATCTCTCATTAGCCATACTTCTCTTATTTCCAATCACTATATTAATTGAGTTGGTAAAAATAAGGTCCAAAGTGATTTTGTATAATCCATCACACAGTGTACCAAAACCAACCACACAAGAATTATAAAGTAAATCAAATTTTCCATTACCAAAATGATAAAAATAACCATTACAATCCAAAACAACTACAAAAATTAACTTATTTCTCATGAAATGTATAAAAATAGTGTTTTTAAGTTCCAATACATGACCAATAGATAAGCATAATGAAAACAACTCCTATATGCTCCACCTGTACTCTTTCACCATTCCTAATTTGAACAATTATTTCTACATCACTTGACTTCCTCAAATTTCTTGATGACTGTAAAGAATTCGTCACATGAATAATGGCACTAGTATCTAACCAACAAGTGTTTGATGGCACATCAATAGTGTTTAACTTAAAACATACTGTAGCTAGAGGGGTACCTTTCTTCTCCTTAACCCACTTCTTATATTTGAAGTAGTCCACTTTCTTATGCTTATATTTCTTATAAAACCTATAATTTCCCTTGAACTAAGCTTTGTTACGCTTGTGGCATTATTCATTCATTTCACCCTTCTTCTTTTCCTAGGTGGATTTCTCTTTATTGTAACCATGGAAAACATAGTTAACATTTTAAACCTTGTCTTTTTTTATGTCCTCTTCTGCCGAACTAAAAATGAAAATTAATTCATTGATAGTCTATCTACACTTTTAAGTAGCTATCACCTAGGTCAACTTTCATGTTTTTCAATTTGTTATAGTAGTAAACTAGCTTTAAGATGTGCTCTTGCACTTAGGGATGGCAACAGATTGGATTTAGGTGGGTATGGCAATATTCATACCTGTACCCTCCAGAAAATTCCTTATCCATACCCTGCCCATACCCGCGAACATTGTACAGGTTTGAATACGAGTTTGTACCTGCGGGTATACCCACTAGAATTTAAAATATATATATATATACATAAAAGAAAATGGGATAAATTACGGTTTGACCCCATGAACTTTTCACTAATTTCAAATAAGTTCTTATTAAAAATATTAAATTATGTTATGGCCCTAATGAAAAATACTGAAATTTCACTTCAGTCCCTCAGTCAATATTTTTTTTTGAGGTATTACATAGAGTGTTTATATAAAAAAAATTTATTTAAATGAGTAAATGGTACGGGTATGGATATTTTCTCATACCGTACCCGTTACGAGTATAATTTTTATACCCATACCCGTCCACAAAAATTTTTTCTCATACCTATACCTGCCCATCATAGGCAAATATCTATGGGTAAATGGGTACATGGATAAAATTATCATCCCTACTTGCACTCCACTAACACCATCGTACACTGTTTTCTTAAGCATGAGAGATAGTGACCTTTCTCAACCTTATCAAATTTTACATTTTTCTTGGCAATAGACTCAAGAAAGGATTTTACATGTTGGGATTCAAGAATACTTTGCCTAATGATCTTGTCCATTGTGAACTTTATGACCATTAAGTACACTTTATTTAAATGTATCCATTTTTCATGTTTAGGCTTTTGTTTAGCACTTGAATTTACATCAACAACATGTTCCTCCTCCCTAAGTACCAAATCAGGATTAATGACTGCCAGATAAAGCTTCAAAGACTTAGCCCAGTCCTCACAGTTTGTTAAGTGCAACATCTTCATGGAAGTTAATCACACAGTCATGGAATCCAAGGAAATTTTATCAACACATTAATGCATGTAACACTATAACCATCTTTTTTTTTCTCATAAATATTAATTATGCACTTACAAATAGTACTATATTGTAAAATGTAACATTGATAGGGCATTTAAAGCCTTGTAATATAATATAAGAATTAATACTACACTCCTAAAATCTGATTCTGATAAAATGTTTAAGATTTTAAGTATATAATATTTAATCCTATACTCACAGTATCACCAACATATTATATATCAATAATATCAAATTGATAGGATATTTAAATATTATTAATATAATACTCTCTTTTAATCTAATTCAATAATTTTTAATTATTATTTCACAAAATTATATGCAACTAGGCCCACTATTCAATATAAAAAATATGAAATTGATTATTATTCAATATTATATTATATTATTAAAAATTAAAGATGTAAAATAGATTCGAAGACGAAGTAGAAAAAGAAATAAATAGAGTGAAAATTGGATTGTTCATCACCATAGTAAATAGTAGAGTAAAGAAAATTGAATTTGTTTTTGATAGATGGGCTCACAATTACATAAAATTTTAGGGCATAATGAGAGCTTACTTGATTCCCACAAAATTATACTTTAAGTATATGAATTATTTGCCCAATAGTATTAAAAAAATTATATATCATAGCTCTCAGCATAGGAATCCTATACAAAAAATTTTAAGCCCAAATAATTTCAAATTAACATTTAAATAAAATAAGGAAAATTAAATAAAATCTTTTTATTTTAAGAAAAAGATAGAAAAATGCCTAAAAAATTATGCTTAGAAAGTGGAGTATATTGGTGCAACTAACATCACTAAAGGATGCTGATAGCATGGTGCATAGCCACACGCACCACTTGTGCAAATGGGCAATGTGCCAGTGCCAACTCATTCTATCTTCCAAACTCATTTGTTTGGTTTTGGGTAAGGCTAAGCTTTGCAAAATTTCATCCAAAAACTTGATAAAATTGCTCTGGTTTGAAATTTAAAATTTCTGAAAAATTTACATATTGGTTTTCTCCAAAATTTCCATCAAAACTTGATTTCTTCATGATTTTTACCAATTAAAACATGGGTTTTTGTCCAACATACATCTAAAATTAAAATTATAATTTAATTATCAGAAAACATAATAAAAATCATATCAATTGATAAACATTTTTATCACAGTGGATATATCAAACTTGTTATCATGGCATAAATGGAATGCTAATAGTAAAAAACTAAATTAAACATAAAAATTACCTAAGTTTTGTATTTGACCCATGAAGTAATGTTGAATTACTGTGATAGGTTCACTCCTCCTACAAGTCCTAACTATCATTGAAGGGGAAAATACTATCTGAAATCTAATTAGATAGTTGCATCAAGATTAAGGTTTTAGGAGTAAGGACCCATCTTAAAAAATAATGTTATTTAGGTAATAATCTAATCCATCACCGAAAAATACCTAGTTCACTATTCGGACCTAAGTATCATCACACAACCTAACCTTAATGTCACTAACTGGCTCACTATAACTTAACATTTAAAATAAACTTCTAAATTATGTTAGGTCCAAAACAAAAAATTCTAATAAAATACTCTAATAAACATATCTTAAGTATGTCTTAGATATTTTTTTAAAGTTGAATTCTTGTAAAGGTTCCTAATGTACAGAGAGATGAAGTTGGTGACTTGCTTCACTTTATCCATTAAAAATTTCTTTTTTTAATTTGAATTGTCTCTTTTTTCTCTTTATTCTTTTTCCATTAAACTTATTAACAAAAATGCTTATTAACCTGAAGCATTACAAAGCAATATAGATGACTTAATTGAAGCGTATGCATATTTCTTGCATTAGAAATATGAATGGAAAATGAATGGTTGAGCAAATTTTGGGTTTCATCTTTCACTCCCACAAATTGTGTTTGTTTGAAAAATGTCAACCCATTTACTTAGTTTTTGTTGGTAACTCTCTTGGTTTTTTTTTTTTTTTTTGGTTATCCTAAGATCAAGGCTCATAAAGTTCTCAAGATGTAAGGTAGGATTGCTAAAGTTCTTGAAATATCAAGGGGAAAGATAGTAATAGGATATGAAAGAAAAAGTGCTAGTGAATAACTCTTAAAGTTAGATTTTGCCATGAGAGAGAAAGGTAGACTCAAATGGCAATTTTCTGTTAGACCAACTAACTTCTATTATACATTAGTATTATCATTCAATTTCCCTAATCTTTAATTTCATGTACTTACCATTGCTTATACTTATGTGCTAATTGCTTGATCTTTCAGAGAAATTCTTTATGATTACTGTATCTAAAATCATAGAAGGAATTTTTTTTTTAAATCTATACTTGTGGGTTTAATTACTAATTCACCTCTCTTGTTGTATTTGTCATATTACATAACACATCAAATTCATATATAATCCATAAAATAGAAAACTACATATGTAAAAAAAAAATAAGGTGAATAAGTGAGTTTATAACTATGTATTACTAAATAAGTAAGAATATAAATAAGTAAGTAAAACAAAAAAAGAAACATGGACTGGTCCATAGACAATTGGGTCTAGTCTACACAAACTATGGATAAAATGAACCTAGCCCAAGTAGGCCCACATTTTAATAGGCCTCAATTTAAGAGGTTAGAGTCTGAATTTTTTCATGGATTAATAGGCTATTTCAGAGATTCTAACCCATTTTGACAACTCTGGCTCTAAAAGTCTCCAAACCATGTACGAAGATCTTGCTAAGTATCCAAGTTCTTACAAGGTTTTATGTTAAAATCTTCAAGTTTCTCCATATTTTTCCTGTGTGCTTAAATTTGCAAACTTAGTGTTAGTCATTTGAATTGTAATCTCTTCTAAGAGATCCTTCCCTGAAATACTATTTTGGTAAATAATAGTTAGAGATTGAAAGAAAGGGATTATCTTTCCTTTTATTATCTTGATAACTATTGGTTATAAGCTTTGTGAGAAAATTTACCCTTGTTTCTTGTGAGAAAGACAAATGTGAATTTATAGAGAAGATCATAAGGATTAAGTGATTGTAACTCATTAAATAATTAATGGAAATCCCTTAAATGATATTGGATTAGAAGCTCAAGAAAAGAGAAGTAGATTCAAAGGATTTTTTTTGTCAATTGAAACCTCTATAAAATTATTTATGCATTTGCCTTCCAAGCTCTTTTTATTTACTGCTTATAAGTTTCACTTTTTAATTATTTGTTTGAAAACAAGTTTTCTGGTTGAACATCTTTTTGCTTGCTCTTTCCCTTGGCGTTCTCTTTCAAATTGTATCTTCTTGATTAAAACCTTGAGTATTTATAAATAATTTTCAAAAGTATAATTAAGAGTTTTGTTGAATATCCAATTCACTCTCCTCTCAATCATCTCTATCTCCACTAATTTTAAAATTAAAATAGTAAATCATACATAATTTTAAAATTAATACTTATGATTCATTTAATTACTTGATTTTTTCATAAATATTTTAACTAAGTATCATAAAATTATTACATTTTATATTGTCATGTTATTTTTTTAAAATAATTTTAAGTCACACACTCTAAAGATGAAGTTTAAGGGAAATTTTGGTGGTTTAAGGGGTTCATTAAGCCTCTTGGATGTTGCTTTGTCTTCGAGTAAGAGGCTTGGTGTGTGTTAGTTAGGTTACACTTGGCACGGGATATGGGTTTAGCCTTTAAGGCAAATAATTCTTGAAACTGATTGTAAGAAAATGAAGAACAGTGAAGAATTCTTCAGAAAGATGAAAAAAACTGTTCTCCCATTAATTAGGAAATAAAACTATATGTAGCTACCTATATACTATTAAAAAAGAATCTTCTAACAACCTATAAAAGAGAAAATACATTATTGTCCCTCTATACAACTCAGCAAACAGAAATAATAGAAAAGAAAAAATGACATGGGAATCATCCTTCTTCAATAATGGATATGTTCCCTTTATTTGAATGTGGTGTATCATGCTCCAATAACCCCTGCAAGATGGAGAGTGAAGGTTGAGAACTCCTATCTTAGATAAGTGAGAATGAAAAACAACAGAGGGCAAAGCTTTAGTCAAAAGATCAGCTAACTGTTTGGAGGATGGAACATAAAAAGTTTTGATGCTACCCTCTTAAATCTTGTCACGGATCAAGTGACAATCAAGCTCGATGTGTTTCATCATCTCGTGGAAGACGGGGTTGGCAACCATATGAATGGTAGCCTGGTTATCACAGTACAAGGTAGCAGCTTGAGGATGAGGAACCTGGAGAGCAGAAAGTAGAAAACATAGCCAGGTAAGCTAACAATATGTAACTGTCATCGATCGATACTCAGCCTCAGCTGAGAATCGAGAAACCATGAGCTACTTTTTTTATTTCCATGAAATTAATGATGAACCAAGGAAGATGCAGTACCCAGTGACTAAGGGCCTGTTTGGAAGTGTTTTAAGGTGTTTTTGTTTTATTGTTTTTGAAAACAATTTTTTAAAAACTATTTCTAAAAACTATTTTTCTAGAACTAAAACAAAAAACTTATTTGGATGTAAATTTTGAAAACAGGTGTTTTCTTTATTTTTGAAGATAAAAAAAATGTATTTAATATTATTTACA
>JANHAO010016487.1:0-14368 GCA_026873985.1 Saraca asoca
CCCATAACCCTTTATAGGATTGATTGAATGAGTTAACTTCTTACCATGGACTTCATCTTAAGTATGCAATGCACGATGAATGCAATATAAAATGAATAATCAACCTTTAATATCCAAATTCACAGAATGTTTAATCATAGATGCAATAGGATTCAATCAAATTGGCCTAGGGTACCCATCTATACTAACAATAGAGAATGTGATTGAAAATATAGTCGAAAAGGGGAAAACTTGATTTAAAATTATACGAGACATCCTGGTAATTATGGAATCGAATAACCAACATAATTCGAAGGAATCTCTGGAAAATGTTACCTTACAATATAAAAGAGAAAATATCTAAAACTTTAGGAAGTATACCAACAGGCTATGCTCGGGTTGCACGTGACAGAGTGCAACCAGAATCTGACTTGTCATGCAAAATGCTAGAACCTCACTAGATGTCTCTGAGTCACATAGTTATCCTTATTGAGGAAATTGTAGGTCTACTCTGTTGTCTTCCAATTTTGTCCTTGCTCACCAAGGCCTAGGTTATAGCATACCCACTCTAGGTCTTTGAAGGTCATTGTGAATTCTAAAGCCCGTATATGATTATAGACTGTAGATCGTTTATGGAAAAAAATGAAAATGGGAACACGTAACTGAAACTGAAAATGAAAAAAAAAAAAAAAAGCAAAGAAGAAAAGAAAGATGTTCTTAGATGTCTTTGTATATTGATCATTAGCTATGCCATAATTCTGTCACCGTCCTCTTTTCGTAGTTTTCTCTATCAAAGAATGTAACAAATCCTCGTGCCTTTAAATTTATTGGTAAATCAGTACCATTTGCAACCTATTTATTCTTGTTTACCCTCCCTACTCTATTCCATTTTCCTTACTCCTCGCACCTCTTGTAATTTCTATTATTATAGATGATTATTAAGACATTGAAGATATTAGTGTAGATCTGAATATTTGAAAGATAGAAGTCTTAAGTTGGTTCATTGTAGAAATGATTTTGATATTGAGGATAAGACTTGTCAAAACTAATATAAGAATTTTGAATATGCATTGTTATGTAGAGCAAAGTCTGGAACTAAAGTACCATATTTGAACCGATGTCACTTGTCTTGTTTCTCTGAAAGAGAAAAGTTTAAATATGCACCCTTTGGTTTTGATGAACTACAAGTCTAAGGAAAGGCCTAACGTTAATGGATTTGAGATTTATAAGGATAAGGAGAAATCATCTCAATGATAAAGAGCTGGAAAGCATAACGTTAAAAGTTTAAAGATCATCTCAGTCGTTCTTTCCTCTACTGGCCAAGAAGGAATAGGACTACGAATGTAAAGATTGCGCCAATCTGTATCAGATTCGGCATGGGATTGTGTCAATAAGAATTTAGAAAGTTACCTAGTAAAGAAAACCAACAATGAGTTCTGCCCCTTCTTCTTCTTTTTGTTCATAATTGTGTTTATTCTTGATACATTATTACTTGAAATCAATTATCTGAGAATGATTATTGAAAGTTATAGTTTGTTTTGTTTTGTTTTGACCGGTCTCAGTTCAGTTTAGTTCAATCGAAGAGTTTCATTCAGAATCAATTAGTATTGTCATTGTTCCCTCTCTAAATTGCTATTCAGTCTCAACCTACTATTTATTCAGTATACAAAATTCTGTTCTCAGTCTTATTTTGACTAGCATCAACCTATTGATTGATTAGTATGTGGTAATTTTGATCTCGACTTTGTTTGTTCAGCATCGACATATTCCTTCCAATAAGTTCATATTAAATGGTTCCGTGAATTAAGTTATCAGTTCTATTGCACTATTCTCTAGTTACTGTTCAGTATCAATTCTTTGTTTTCTGTAATTCTGGTATGGACACCGTGTTGTCCTCCTCTATAGTTAAGGTAAATTCTAATGGATTATGCTATCAGCTTAGCCAAGAATTATGGAGTTTGATGACAATAATACTAGTTCGATAAATGAGCACTCCACACTCCTCAAGTAGCCGAGGCATCACAAGTCAATAAAGAAATGGTTTACTACTGTCTTAGGGTCGCTAATTGCAAATGAAGTAGAAAGATTGTCAGATTCTGATGATGAAATCATTCGGCACTTGATGGTAAGAATTTTCGTCATTGAGCCCTCTGAGCTTTCTCATCTTCATCCGAGTCGCTCCTTGATATTGTTCAATAAGAACATTATAGCATCGTAAACTAGTATCGATTGATTCCATCAATTGTTAGCTTCAATCTATCGGACTGTATCTAGATTATCCTTGCGTAGGATACATGAGAAAATTAGTAAGCTTCATAGAGAAATTCCTGATGAATCAAAGAGAATGCAGATTATTACACATGAGCTAGCAAGAAAGATCTTGAAAGAACATTATAGGAGGAATCTTCTTGTCATCATGATCATATAGGACACTTCAAGCATAAAGACTTGAAAGATAACTATAGTTGATGAATCTCCGATGTTACCATACTGGAAGGTGCCAGTGATACTCATCATTGCCAATTCGTTATTTAGCTTCCATTCCTTTAAGAAGCTTTTCTATAAACAGTCTTTTATCTTGAATTTATTTGATTTCTTCACTTCTTTCCAAACAAACTGTGGTTGATCTGGAAATTGTGTATTTGATAGTTAAAATCGAGTTTACTCTAAAGCTTTGAATCCTGTTAGATTATCCTAAACATATGATCTACCTTTTTCATCCATTTTTGGTCTTTAAAGAATTTTCATTAGTCAAAACTTAGTAAAAGAGTTAAAGGAAAGGAAATAACATGGAAACCTCTTACCTCTGTGTATCTAAGTTGCGCAATGGAAGCATGGGGTAAAAACAGGATGCCTCCATCATTTTCAGTAATGTTACGTTTAATTGGGTATAATCAGTCTTTAGAATTTAAGGACGAATTCTTTTGATGGGGGGAGAATTTGTGACACCCGAAAATTTATAAAAAAATGACAAAAGGACTAAACTGAAAAGTTTTCAGGGACTAAATTGAAAACCTTCCTTTTCGGGTAGGCATTTGTATCAAGCGGAGCATAGTTTGGGGGTTAAATTGTAATTTTTCCCATTTGCTTTTTATTATAAAAGTTACCCTAACTGATATTTTCTCCATTTAGCCAATCTTTCTTTCCCAAAGCTTCTCCAATGTTCTGCCTCCATTTCCTTGCTCTAGCGCCACTCCTCTTTGGCTTTGCCATCCTACAAGTTCCGGTCGGTGGGTGGCTTCTTTCTCCGATGTTCCTGGCCTTCTTCATTAGCCAGCCAGCCTTTCCCTCTGTTTCTTCTCCTTTTTATTGTGGTTTCTTCTTCATTCGAGTTTACTCCAGAAGCTTCCGGAGCTAGCAATAATGCTGGCATTTCTTCGTCGATTTTTGGTGCCTCTTCACATCGAGGCTGATCAATGAAGTCGAGCTTCCCTTTTTTCCCCGCAGTCTCTTTCTTATTCGATGAGCTGCTGCATCTTGGCTTGTCACCGTCGTACAAGAAGAATTCGGCCAGAACTCAAATCAGTTTACTGGTGACTTCACGGCCATGCCTGGTTTGTCTTCTTCTTCTAGTTACCTCATAGTGTTTTTTTTAGCTCACAGAGGCAGTATGGCGTGACAGTACCATCATCCCCTGTTCGGTGGACTGTTCGACCAATGTCTGATTTCGATCTGCCAACAACACTCCAGTTGGTGATGAATTGCCAGTCTATACTTCGGGACTTGGTGAGCATTCCTAGAACATTAAATTTATTTCAGTAGAGGTAATGGTATTTATGTCTATTTGTTAAAATAAATTATCTGCATTGGTGTTACACGTGCATTGTCAGGCTTATAGTGGGTTTCCTACGGGTGACCTGCTATATCGGTCACATGCCCGAGATTTGGGGTATGACATTGAGCCCAAGCATTTTCGTTTTTCTTCACACATAGTTAAAAACTTTTTTTTTTAGAATTCAAATATGTCCTAAACCTAATAGTTAGAAACACATTAAAAAAAAAGAGAAAAAAATAAAACATCATTTGAACGTAGTTGAGAAATACAATCTGATATAATCACCCAAGTAAACTAAAAATATTTATGAAATCGACATAAAAAATAAATTTTTGCTATTTAAATATTGAATAAATAAATAATTATGTTAATTTATGATATATGGTATTAATTTTCACTAAATTATTGCAACTTTCATATGTTAAATCATGAAAATTATCAACTAAATAAATATAGTAATATATTGAATATTACCAAAAACTAATTTTAGCTATTTAAATATTGCATAAATAAATAATTATTATAATTTAAAATATATCATAATTAATTCTCATCAAATTATTACAACTTTCATGTGTTAAATGACTAAAATTATCGACTAACTAAATAAAGTAGCATATTAAATATAGTCAAAATTTATTTTCACTATTTATATATTGCGAAAATAAAGAATTATGTTATTGTCACTAACAAGGTAGCACTAATTATGCTTCACTATTGCTATTTAAGAATTACCCACAAGTAAGACCTTACTAATCATGACTTACCATTTCCTTTTAAGAATTAATCACAAGCAAGGTGTCAATGACCATGCTCCATCATTGTCATTTAAGAACTAACCATAAGCAAGTCTGAACTAACCATATCTCGTAATTGTCACTTAAAATTAATCACAAATAAAATATCATTAGCCATGCCTCATCTTTGCCACACAAGAAATAACTAGTTACACATTACTAGAGTAATATGAGTGCTTTTCAATTGATACAATGAAAATAATCTAGTCATGACATGAAAAACACAAATTTGAGAATTTTTTTTTTCTAATTTTGCTTATTCTTTTATTAATATTGCCTTATAAATATGAATTTATGTATTTCACTGATTTAGTTTCATAAATTTATTTCCAAAAAGAATATCAGTATTAATTTAATCTTTCAATTATTCAATTACATCAAATTAATTTCTATTGATTTATTATTTAAAGAGAAAAATACTCTAGAGTTGTCCATACATTAAAGTTATATAGTCCTCCTATTTAATTTGAGATCTACACAAGTCGCCCTTAAATAATTAAAGAGTGTAATGCATAAACCCAAGACTCAAATTAGACTCATACAAATGTTAATTAATCTGCTTGCAAACAAATTAGACTAAATTAATATTAAAATTTGTTGAAGAATTAATGTGATATAATGTAAATTAATGAAGAACAAAAATGATGTTTAGTTAGATAGTAATATTATGAGTAATACTATTTATTAGTACGTGCTTCTTCGATTTTTGTAAAAATTTAAATGTATTTAGCCAAATTTTCATTCTAGTTGAAATTTTCAATGAAAATGAGAAAACCTTTCCAAAGCAACTTAATTTGCTGGGGTTACAATTTTTCTTCAATTTTTTATATGTAAAATTAGTAAAAAAATTATAAATTTTTATAAAGAAAATCATTACAACATATATAAAAATAAAATCTTAAAAAAATTAAAAGCATTATAGAGTTTAACTGCTTGATTTGAAAAAGAAGTATCTTTCTCATTTACGAAAAAAAAAAGGAAAAAAGCAAAGAACAATACTAATTTAAAAATATCAGTAAAATACAAAATTACTAAGAGCAAAATACATAGACTTCCCTTGGATTTAGTTGAAAATACATTGACCTTTCCTTTAGTT
This sequence comes from Saraca asoca, assembly GCA_026873985.1. Lineage (NCBI taxonomy): Eukaryota > Viridiplantae > Streptophyta > Magnoliopsida > Fabales > Fabaceae > Saraca > Saraca asoca. Next base: position 5,648 of record JANHAO010016487.1, read on the forward strand.
TTAAAATATACACAAGCATTTCTCAATTTAAGAAATACGCTATTTCTAGACCCATTTTGAAAATTCCATTAGGAGAACATTAATTTTAATTGTTAGATCATAATTATTGGTCAAAATATTTATTTTGTGACTAAACTACTCTTCATTTATTCATGTATAATCTCAACCTTATTTTACTCCCAATTACTCATATATTTATTTTAAGTCATTTATTTTTTTGTAATAAATTACAATTTATTTAATGTAAATTATATTAATTTCTTATTCCATTCCATTTTATGCAATAAAATTTTTTATTTTATGTAATAACTTGTAATTTATTTGATGCAATTTATATTAATTTAATATTTTATTTTATTTTATGCAACAAATATTTTATTTTATGCTCAAATTGAGAAACTGTTACTATTTGTGGTGGTGTGTTGAGAAATAATCAAGGCCAATGGTTCAAAGTATACTTCTTGGTTTGAGATTGGAGTAAGAGATGGGGTTGAATCTGACTATGAAGAAGTTGTTGCACTAGTTGAGTACCCTTGTTTGAACTTGGTGTTACAAATCATTGATTTCTTATACTTATTTGGGAAGTGTATTTCTCAATGATTTTCTGTGAATAAAATGTGGTGGCTCACTACTTATCTTAGAATATCCCTTATGCACCTGTAAAGCCTTTGTTCCCAAGCTTGTAATATAGGCTTTACCCGCTTTTATTAAAAAAAATTACTATACATTAATCACACAAATAAAAACTTAATAATCTCTTATCTTATAATTACATCAATTTAATTCTTTCTTTATTGCATCAAATAAATTGCAATTAAAAAGAAGGCTGGATGGGGTGGGTATATTAATGGGATGATAGACTTGCTCTGCTATATAGAAGAGGAAAAGGCCAAAGAAAAATTGAAACCTATTATAGGCTGATAAGAGTATGAGATCTAAATATTTAACAAGTCACAAAGCCAATAGTTAGAGGATCAAACCACAACATATTGTCTACTAGCGCACTGTGACAACATTACATAAACGTTCACATGTTTCAAAAAAGATGACTTAGGGATATCAAATTAGTTAAGAGACATAAAGTTGGAACTATAAACTAAGAACAAAATAAGCTCAAATAATACAAATCTTAGCTAAAACTTACAAAGTTCAAACATCAAAACACATTCATTTTTAGTTGGGAAGTACAGGACACAATTCTAACAGCAACTAGGGGTAGAGTTGTTAATTAAAGAATTCACGTATCTCCTTTGTTCTCATTCCCTTTATCATGTCGCCTACTTTATAGCAAGCTAAGGTCAATTGGCTCCTTATTTTTAAGTAGTTTGCAGCAATAATGTAATCAATGAGAGTGCACTTGTTAACCTTAATAAAATCAACATCCTAAGACTTGAGAATAACATTTGCAGTCTTTGTATATTTGGAGGAAACCTCAACATACTTCTCGCACTATTCAATGACCTTGACCAAAATCTTGCTAGTAACTTTAGGGAATGAGATGCTCTCCCCAAGACAACTCTTTCAATCACACGCTTGATTGTTTGTAACATGAGTCCCATGGCATACTCAACTTCAAAGACATCACCATCAAAGCTCTTCAAGTTGATTTTCTTTGATGACATAACTAAATTATCATGCAACTTTTTTTTTCCGATAACCAAACAAAATAATCCCTTAGCTATATTTACAAGTTGAAGACATATCCAAATTCTAGATCATAAGATTAGCATAAAATTAAAATGTGCACCCCAATTTTTGAAATGGTTGTGGTAAATGACTCACAATTTTGAACAAAAAAGCATTAAATATTTTTGAAAGTTCACCTTTCATACAGAAAAAAAACAATGATGTGTTCTCTAAAAATATATGGAACACTCTAGACATCAGAAAATGCTACAAACTATCATTAAAAACAAGCACAAACATCCATGCATATTTTTTTATAAAAAAAATATTATTAAAGGAAGGAAAAATTACTAAAAAAAAAAAAGAAGAAGATAAGAAATCTTCAAAGAAGGAAGAAAACTTAAAAAACAATGAAAACACCAAGAACACCATCTTATTAAAGATCTAAGATAAACTTCCAATTCCTTTGTAAATATGTCAAACTTATCCCTTGAAAGAAACCATGAGCTTTAAGCCAAAGCAATTAAACAAATAGAATTTTATCCCACACTAATAGCTCATTTGGATGGGTTTTTTTAGAGAAAAAAGCTACTTTTTTTAAATAAAAAGAAACAAAAGAATTTTAAAAAAAGCAAAAGTAACAAAAAAGTTAAAATTTGACTTTTTTTTAAACTCCAATTTACTACTTCAAAAAAAGCACTTTTTGATTTTTTTTTTTTGAAGCTTCAATTTACTGCTTAAAAAAAAGTATTTTTTTTTTAAGTTCATCCAAATAGGCTATAATTAAACAAACAAAATTTTATCCTACACTAACACCATTGATTGATAAAACTAATTAAAAATTCCAACATTCCTTCCCAATCATAAACACTATAAAATAGCAAGTATTGTAACTTCCCATAAAGCACTTTCTTCTTTATGCCTCCCAAAACTATAACATCTAATAGTAAAAAAATTGCCCAAATTATGCTAAACAAGGAGTAACACTTATTCCGTAACCTGCTAAGCTATCTCACAATGCAAAAACTATATATATATATATATATATAGGATGGTATAACTTGATCTAGTTAACAAGAGAGAAGAAAAGATAGGTTGCACCCTTATTTCCAAGCTAGACTTATGAATAGCTTTATCTACTTTCCAAAAATAAGTTTCATGAAGAAAACTGAGAGGTATTTATTATGGCTAAGACTTCCATACTTGCAATGTATGAAAGAAGCTTCATATCAATAACTCATAAGAAAATGTAAAAGTCATCAATGATCCAAATCTAAATATTAAACTGACAAGATTGGTTAGATTAATTAACTAGATACTAAAGAATCTAAAAGCTTTATAGCTCATACTTGAATTCAAAGGTACATTTCCAAGGTACAATTGGTGAGCTATGATATAAAACCAAATGACACATGGTTCTAATGCAACCCAAGCTTTATAAACAAAGCATGAAGTTCAGACATCCTTTGCATCAAGAAACACAAAAAGATTAATTAAACAATATTGTCATTCCAAAATGACTTCCATAAAAAATAGAATATATAGAAATGACATTAGTATTGTGATCCTTAAAAGAATTGCTCATTACCAAATTTGAACCTCTATAAGATTGTGAATAAAATGTTGCATTGTTTTTAAGAACTTCTTCAAGATCCTTTGCATAATGTTTCCTTGAGCCATCTCCAATCACCAAATAGATAGCCAACATGTTTTTCACCAAAGTCATATCAATATGCTCTCTAGCATAGTCCCAATTAATCTGATAAAAAGATCCATTGAAATGAATTTAGGGGAAGCATGAACTGCATGACAATGAACACATATTGACATCTTATATTTGGTTATATGGTAGCATTTTAAAAAATATAAGCTCATTATGTGTATGGAACAAACTTCAATTACTCACATTCAGTTAAGTCACAATATCATAGAAACATCAGTAGAGCAAAGAAAAACAAACAAAATCAAGAAATTATTTTTGAACCAAGGTTATCGTATGAAATTTCAGGTATTTTCTTATCAAAATATGTGCTATAAAGTGTAACAACCATGATACTAAGTGATAAAATCAAGCATTCTTTTGTCTTCCAAGTTTGACAGGTTAGCATTAACTATTAATTTCAGAGAAGAAACTGATGCCAAACTATAATACGTAAAAAAAAAAAAAGGAGGGAGAAAGGACTAAAGTGAAAATTTTGTAAGGACTAAATTAAAAGTTTTTTTTTCTCAGGTGGGCCTTATTAAAAGGCAACAAAAAGTTTAGGGGGCAAACTGTAATTTTTTTCATTTGCCTTTTTATATAAATTTTTCCCCAGCTAATATTTTTCCCTCACTGGCCTCTTCCTTCTTTTGACACTTCTAAAGCTTTCTGAAGCTCCACGCACAACCATCCCACTTCAGCTGAGCTTCGCTAGTTTTTGGCATTCCCTCGCAACTGTCACTATCTCATTTCTTCCGGTGCCTTTGGCGATAGCTTTTTCCATGGTGTGCACAGCTTCTTTTTTCGTTGGAGTTCTTTGCAACACAGCTTCGGGATTGGACAACGTGACTCTCCCGCCTCGCCGATGTCCACACGAATAGCTGCCGGCTAACATCTCCTTTCCCCGGTGTTGATTCTACCACAGCACAGCTCGCATTGGAGTTTCCTTTGGTTCGGCCACCGTACAGGTGCGAATGACCAGCTCTAACTCCAGTGGTGTTCTCCTCTTACCGACGAGCTTGAGCTACCACCATCTTCCCTGGAGCTTCCTTATGGAAGAAAGGGCTTGGTAGTAGTAATTGGTGCTCCTTCTCCTTCCCTGCACCACCATTCGGCCAATAGTTTTAATCCAGTCACTGGTGAGGTTTCGACCATCAGTAAGCTCACCCCCGATACTTTGGAGCCCGATGAGTAATCCTAGGTTATCGAATTTATTCCATAGTAACTATGCAGTAAGATGTCAAATTTATGGTGTAGAAACCCTTATGTGTGGAATTGATGGAAACTAGAATTTTGATATTAAATTGCTTTAGAAATGTCCCTAGAAAAGTGTAGAGAATGTCGATACCCCGATTATGAGATCACAACAGATTTTTCCTTGAGTAGACAGTTCGAAGTCTAAGGTGAGTGAATAATCCTCTTCACATAAAATTTCCCTTTGTATTTTGATATGATATTTGGGTATAAAATATTATGATTTATGAGAAAATAGGATTTTGTTGTATGTTTACATAATTTGGTAATTTTGTTTGTACGTTGAACAAATTTATGATAATGGATTACTATGATGAAAATGTGATTTTATTCTATTCATATTATTAGAATTTGATGAAATGATTCCTACATGTTAAATGAGAATAAAAATGTTTTTCATGTTTAAAAATGTTTTGATGATGTTGCTTACTTGAAAATGAATTTTGGCATACCATGATGTGAAAATGTTGTTTGAGAATCGTGTTATATGATGAATTTTGTTGAATAATTTGAAACTCTGGAATAGCGGGGAAAACTCATTAGGAACCCACAAGTGCACTCATTTCCACAAGTGCACTCATTTATGTGTGTGTATGATGGAAAGATAAGGTGAGATAGGGATTATGATTATAGCATGATGACCCGACAGATGCATTGGATGAGTCATGTGGCATGAGGACCCGATAGACGCGCTAGATGAGTCATACTTATGTGATATGATATTGTGATGGTTTCCTCTTAGAGTTGTCCTTGAGATTACAGTAGATATATTTTTACAGTATAAGTTATTGATGAATTTTAAACTTGATATTGATTGTTTTATTGCTATGTTATGTTGAATGAAAATTATTTTATGGTATTGATTTTTGACGTTGTGTACTACGTTATTGAAATTTATGTTTTCGACTACTTGATCTCCTTAATAAATGATATATCAAGAATTATTTTGAAATTACGTTGGCTAAACGGATAAGCATATTTTCTTGATTTAAAATAGTTTTGAATATGATTTATAAATGAATTTTCAAGGGGATTGTTTACTTCTTGAGTTTTTTAAAAACTCACTCCTTTCTTTCTTATGTTTTTCAGAGTCAAAAGCCTCTCTGGATTCCTGTCCAGTGTACCACTCTCTGCGGAGATTGAAAAGTATAAAAATAGTGATGTGATTTGGTAGTTGAATAGGAATACAAACTACATCATGTTAGTGATTGAGTCCTGGATGCTCAGTAGATTGTTGTTATATAGTTTGGGCCACTGCATGTCTGTTTATTTGTTGTATAGTTTTTGATAGGCATGTGGCCCTTGCTATGCATAAAGACCTTGGGTCTGGGCATCTAACTTATAGGGGAGACTCTGCCGAATTTTCGATAAAAATAAATGTACATGCATTTATTTTTTTTTAAAATGATCACTTGTATTCAAAAGTCAGTTTGCATAGTCATGCTTGTAGAGGATTTCCTATGGGTGACATTTTATGTTGATAATGTGCTCAGGATTGGGGCGTGACACAAGTAATAAGAAAATAATCTGTTCTGCAATGAAATTCTATTATCTAAATTTAGGATAGTAGAAGTATAGTGTAGAGAGAGAGGAATAATACTATAGACTACCAACTTTTCAAGCTAAAAACTTGATTCAATGATGATTATATTAGGTTATTAACAAAAGAAAATTGACAATGTAAACAAGCTTGGTGAAGCCAACAAGATCGATTCATATATTTTTTTAAGTGCATACATATAATGAAAGTAGAAAACAAGATACCATAAATGATATAGCATCCACTATTTTTTGATTCAACTCTTCATATACCTAAAATACATAAAGCAAGTATACTTATATTAAAAGAAAAAAAGAGAAAAATATTAAGATAATGTAAGATAAACTCATAAGTAAAACTTTTGACTTTATCTTTCATCACTAACCAAGTCATAAAATACTAAGATGCTAACTTCTTCAATAGGAAGCTGACTTTTAAAAGCCAAGTATTTGTCAAGATAATTAAAGAATACTAAGAGGTACTTGGTTATTGTTTTGTGGTTTAACCATCTTTTAAGTAGTTCTTTCAGAAAACTTTTATCCTCCATTTCTCACGAAGGTGGCTGAACCTGACAAGAAGAATAAAGCTGAACCTGACAAGAAGAATAAAGCTATCAATAGCCAATCATATTAATGATAATCTCTGAACTTTAGAGTTTTTATAATTGCATAAAAAAAGGAAAAAGAAAATTTTAATGACTAATGTATGTAAACAACTAAACAAGTACTAAAAATAATATCGAAAATTAGACTTACATTGGAAATGATATATTTTTCTAAAACCTTCTTGTATGGAGCATACACTAGCTCACTATTATCCTTTTCATTCCCTTCTACACATATTTCATAAACAGTGCTAAATTTTTGTAGTTAGGATCACATAAATTCAAAATGAATCAAATATATCAAGTTCACACAGCAAATTGCATAACTCTTGCAAGAGAAAAACTAATGATATGCTTAAATTAATGGGAAATGAAGAGATCTAAAGGCTATAATTAAATAAAATAAAATAAAAAAACCCAAATGGGGAAAGAATAAATTTTCCTTTCTTTCTGTTTCCCTTACTCCCATACAATCTATAAGAATTATCATAATGAATATATTCCATAGGGTTAGGTTATATGGATTACACATCTTATACAACTACTGTTTCTTAAAAATAGGAACTTAACAAACACAATCTCTAAAATATCTAAATAAATCTTTCTATTTTCTACACTTTCAATCAGCTTGTGATCAAGTTTCTTCCTTAGGATGAAGTTTTTAACCTCCCGTGAAGCCAACCTGTTGAGAAAAACATCGAGGAAAGCTGAGAGAAGCTCCACTTAAAACCATCACAGCCATAAAACCCTCTGGACTGAAGTTTTGAATTGTTTGAGCTGAGAAATGTATGTGACTGATAAGATGAGAAGAGAATAAGAACAGAAAAAAAGGGGGGGGGGGGAGAAAAGAGAGAAGAGAGTACTCTTATTTCTCAACATGGTTTTAAAATGCAATCTGCAACTGCAATATTGTGTATAATATCAATTGACAACTGACAAACCAATTCACATAGTCACATGGTCTGCGAGAAACAGGTATTGTCCTGTTATATCAACCACCAGCTGCTTGAGGAGATGCTGGGTTTGCCACTGGAGATGGATTTACACTGCCAGGAGTTGCAGTTTAATGATCGGGACTCAATCCAATTGGTTATCAAATGTTGAAGATGATGGCAAGCAGTTCCAACACCAGGGAAAGAGACCAAACAAGATTCTTTACCTCTCCAACAGGATTAAGAGAAAACAAAAAAATGGTGATAATTTTTATGTAATTGCTCTCAGATGGCTAAGTATATATCAGCTCAATGGGAATTTTGGATTCAGATTCAATGAGCTATTTCTGATGCATGTTTCATTATTGTTATTACCTTTTGTTTAATTATATTGAGGTGCATGTTTGAGCTATGTATAAAAACTATCCAACAGGAAGAAGGAAAAAGAATTGCTGAGTTCAGACTTGTCAACCTATATAAGTATTCCAATTTTTTTTTTTTTTTCTAAATTTTCCCAGATTGAGGATTTTGGGCTCACCAATTGAGGAGTATTTTGATGCATGTATGAACTATGCATACATGTCTCAAATTTCATTTAACCAAATTCATGGATATTGAATATTGAGTATAGTACTTTGATGTTGGAATCGCAAAATAAAATCTAAGTACAAACAGAATAGTTCTTGCCTGATGTTATTGCTCCAGTTCTTTTATTGAAAAGTTCTATCTACATATATTTAACTCATTAGGCCTGAAGTCCATTTTCATTCCATGTTTATGATCATGGAAGAGGAATAATCATCCTACTAATTAATAATTATCCTATGCATATCTAATTCTAACTTAAAGATCATTCTGTTTCATGTTAAATCATTAAAGTAAAAGATAAAATATTATTCCATCCTATTGAGCATCAAATGTTGATGGTTTCCGGACTATCTTCATCATTGAATATTTCTGCAGTACCCAGACTGGCACAACAGACCAAACAAGATCATTTCAACTCTCCAGCAGGAAATAGAAAAAAGCAATAAGCCATGTTGAATTTGGATTTATCAACCTGTAT
>JANHAO010016488.1:0-14361 GCA_026873985.1 Saraca asoca
GGTCGCTGAAGTTAGCGACCGAATTAGCGACTACATATGTCGGTGACAAAGAACTTCCGAAGTTCGGTCGCCATTTGTGTTTTAGTAACCAAATCTTTCGGTCGCTGATTCGGTGTCCAAAACTTGCGATCGAAACATTCGGTCACTGGATTATTTTGTGTGCAGATGATAAGTCCTTGGTGCCAACTTACCAAATCTCCAAAGAGAAGGCAAAGAGCTTGGGAATTGAATTTATCCCTTTGGATGTGAGCCTCCGGGAGACCGTTGAAAATTTAAAAGAGAAGAAATTTATCAACTTTTAACATTTCATATCTTCTTGAAGAATTAATGCCAATAGCCTCAACCACGCTTTAAGATGAAAGAATACTTAAATTGAAACTATTTGGTTAAGATTCGGTCTATACTATATGAACGAAAACTTTAGAGGAATCAAAGCTGGCCCAATAAATTATCTGCAAAACTATCTGGTTCTTTTTGTATTTTGTATGTTGATAAATATGCATGTAAGTGAGGCAGATGTTACGAAATTCCCATTGTCAAACCCATTTGAAATGCATAATTCAAAAGCAAATTAGAAATATTTTTAAATCAAGGATTAATACAGGTTGTAGCTCTTGTTACTTTACTAAATTTGTAATTTAATCTTTAAAATTTTATTTTTAATAATTATATCCTAAAGTTTAAATTTAAATCCATATCGTCATCTAATATTAAATTCAACTAATAAAGTCTTATGTATTCATTTAATCATATAGACATTTTATTTTTATTAATTTGTTATATTTATTTCACTAAAATTTATTTATTAATTTTTAATTGTCATATAAAAAAATAATTTCATTATTTTCCTTATAAGAAGAAAAATGAATCTTGATTTTAATAAGGATTAAAAATATTGAGTTTTTTTTTTCTGAAGTTATTAATGAAAAACAACAAAGGAGTAGAAAAAATGAATATCAATTGGATTTTAAATGATTCTACTATTTGGATTTAATACAAATTGACGGTATGAATTTAATTATAAATTGTTTTAAATTTAAAGATATAATTACATAAAGTAAAACTATAAGAATTAATTTATAAACTTAGTTAAACTACAAGCATTAACTTCTATTAACCCTTAGATAAATTTGCAAAACATTAATGTTGCAACATTCATTAATTATATTCAAGGCGTTGGCAACAAGTGAATAATTCTTTGTAATTTTTTTTAAAAAATCTATATTGCTAATATGTAGCATGCCCTCTTTGATGAATTTTCATTTCTTCGTAAATTTTCTCACCCAAACCATTAGCTCCTTTTTTTTTCTCCTTTTCTTTCAATCTCTGACAAGACATCTCCCAAAAGGTTGCCTAGCTTCTCTTTCTCTCTCTTCGAGCTAGATCACCTTTTAGCCAACCTCCCTATCTGACCACGTAACTTCTGGTGGCCATTGACACAAGCACCATCTCCTATCTTGCCTCATTCCCTGCACTGCCTTCATTTCCCTAATCTCTTTGCCTCTCGATTTTTCTTTTCTTTTCTCACTATTAGAGCTCCTTATCACCAGCAAAACCATCACCTTTGGCTGACCACTTTTCCTCCCTCCACGCCATTTTTCTTTTAAGGATCCCATCATTTCCTTCTCCTTTTCCAAGCCAAGAGGCTGTAGTTTGGGTCTCTTTCGGGTAAGCTAAAAAAAATTTAGGTTTATGAAATTTTATTTTCTCTTCTCTAATTTCTCTCTTATTGTAACTTCTGTTTTGGTATTGTTGTGAGATGTTATAAAATTGCACTTGAGTTGTATGTATGATGATCATATTAGGTTGTCTTCAAATTGTTTGATATAATGTCTCACATAGGCTTTCCTTCATTTTTAAGTTTTGTGCATTGATTTGTGTGATTAGTGGTTTTTAATTTCTTCATGAGTGTAATCTATTTATTTATTTATTTTTTATTTATCTAGCTTGAATTTGTGTGATTCTGTGTATCTAACTTGATCTGATTAATTCTTTTATTCATATATGAATTATGATTAGCACATGGGCTTGTAAATAATACATTTAAATTTTTAATTTTGGGATTATCTTAAAATAATGATGTTATATTGATATTGTTGATGGTGAAATTCAGTTCACGAAAGACCCAAACTTCAGCCAACGGGGATAAGTTTAGGGAACTAATACTGCTTCCGAAGTACAGAAGAAGATAGATCAAGAGGAAGAAGGGATGTGGAGATGGCGAGTTTAACGTGGTTTGGCTAAATCTGAGCGGTATTGAACCCTATGTCCATGGCGAAGATTGTATTATTGTATTGAGAAGGTGCTTTAGTAGATTTTCTGCTTATAGAGTTTGGCCTCCTCCTATTTTAACAATGCAGTCCTGTTTATAGAGGAAGGATAGTTCCACACATTAATTACAAGCTACATTTGTGTTACATCAAGCCATAAATGGAAAAGATAATAAAAGGCTACAATTCGGCCACTGCAAAATGTAGGTTGTGAAGTAGGTCCCCTTAGTCGGCTATAGACTTGTGTTTGTTGGCGTCCACTGCTGGGAGCTATCGTGGGGATCGTTGTAACGATCTTAGTCTCGCTATAGCGTGACATTGGACCTCAGTAGGGTGATCAGCTTCTTAACCAGTGAGCCCTTCTTGTTGAATTGCTGGGCTGCTGCCTCGTAGGGCGAGGGCTCGCTTCATGAGATGATGTTGGGACAACCTCACTATGCTGCTTTCCGATGGGCAAAGCGAGGCTTGCTGGGTGCCTTTAGCTTCCTGGGGCCGCGAGTTCTCAAAGCCATCTTTTGTATATAACATAAGCCCTTCAACTCTCAGTTTGCTTTGCAAACTAGAAGTTGTATGTTTCTGAGGTTTGATTCTTATCTTCAGTCAGTGTCCTTCCTTGACCGAAGTGTCATGTCAGATATCTTTCCATTCTGCTTTAGGCCATGCTTTCTTCTGTTTTCCATTTTTTGCCATTGGTGTGGCGTTGCCGCTCGTTTTGGGCCATTGGATGGAGATTAGGCCTAGTGCCTTCTGGATTCTTCAAAGGGCCGAGCAGGTCTTTTTTATAGCCTAGGGCATTCTTTCTTCTTTCGTCCTAGAGAAACTTAATGGAGGATACTAAAGAGCCCGCTATGTTTTGGTGTCTTGGGTTCCGGTGAAGCTTGTTGAGACATGGATGGCCTGTTGCAGAGTGTCGAGAGACATGGATAGCCTGTTGCACATGGCTTCATCATAGGATCTGCCTGGCAGGCTCCTGGGAGATCTTATGCTGACTTCAGGCCACCTCTTTCGGCCATTGCTTGTGGTGCAGCTACCAAGCCAATCGGCTTCACAACTTTTTGATTTGCTCTAGATCTGGCTCAGGGGGACGTGCCGGAGGGAAATTAGCAGGAGCAGCTTGGGTAAGAGTTGCCCTTCCTACAGGCGTGAGCTCGATGACTGACCTTCTACTCTTCTTACAGGAATGGTTGTGCCGGGTCATCGTGCTCGTTGCCTTTATTGTTGCATTTCTACTTTTAATATAATCTTGCCTCGCTGGCCATGGTCTTTGTGTTGTATAAGCCTTTCTTCTCTCAAACGCTGTAACAAATGCTTCGTGCATCGTTGTGTGTAAATTTTTGATGATTAATGGAATGCCCTTTTTACCAATCGGGTGTGCTTTATCTTTTCTGATTGCTTAATTTATTGTGAATGAGAGAACAGGGTCATATGCAAGCTGTGCACGAGAAAACTTATTTGAGATATGAGAGCCCCGCCCACATGAGAGTTGTGGGAAATTCATGTGGAAATTACAACGAGTTTGTTTTAGTTTCATTACGTCATAGTGGGTTGGCAGTTAGGATTTTGTTTTATTTGCCAAAGTTTCGTTGAGTTTTCATTGATGTGAGGTGAAAACCATTCGTTGATGTTGTCTTGTTTTCATAACCACGAGGTAGGCTCAGAGGCCGTCTCACCCTTAGGCATTGCGAGGTAGGCTCAAGGGTCGTCTCACCCTCAGTTTTATTTTGAGTTTTCATAACCATAAGGTAGGCTCATAGGTCGTCTCACCCTCGGGCCTTGCAGGGTAGGCTCAGGGGCCGTCTCACCTTTGGTTTTGTTTTGAGTTTTTGTAACCACGAGGTAGGCTCAAAGGCCGTCTCACCCTCAAGCCTTGCAAGGTATGCTTAGGGGCTATCTCACCCTCGATTTTGTTTTGAGTTTTTGTAACCACGAGGTAGGCTCAAAGGTCATCTCACCTTCAGGTGTTACGAGGTAGGCTCAGGGGTCATCTCACCCTCAGTTTTGTTTTGAGTTTTCATAACCATGAGATAGGCTCAAAGGCCGTCTCACCCTCGAGCATTGCGAGGTAGGCTCAGGGGCTATCCTACCCTCGGTTTTGTTTTGAGTTTTCATAACCACGAGGTAGGCTCAAAGGCTGTCTCACCCTCGGGCGTTACGAGGTAGGCTCAGGGGCTGTCTCACCCTCGATTTTGTTTTGAGTTTTTATAGCAAGGTGAAAATCGTTCACCGAAATGGATGTTGTAGTGAGGTGAAAACCATTCGCTAAAGCGAGTGCTATAGTGAGATGAAAATCGTTTGCTGAAGTGAGATTGCAATAATGGAGTGAAAAACTTTGTCTTGAAAATACTTAGTCAATTGGCAATTTACATTGATTCAGCATACAACAGTCAATACAACTAGACACCATTGTTAACAGATAAATGCCACAGGATCAGAATATGGTTCTAATGGAGGGCTCAAGCTTTTGGGTGACAACTCGTTGAGCCTGCGGAGTGTGCTGTCTCAATGGTCTTATCACATAATCCTGTAGTCTGCCTCTTTTGATGAGGTCTTCAATGGCATCTTTTAGCGCCCGACATTCTGAAGTGGTATGTCTAGCCTCATTGTGATAAGCACAAAATTTTCTTTGGTCCCTGGACTTGATGGTGCCCTCATTGGCTTGGGCGCTCCGAAGTCCTCGTTATGCCTTTCTGTGGTAAAAATTTTGTCTTGCGTATCTGACAAGATGCTATAACTCTCGAAGCGGATTGCCTTCTTTGCGAGATGGGGAGTGGGGTTGTCAAGACTATCACTACCCCTTTTTTTGCTCGCAGTAGGACCATTATGGCCCATTCTAAAGATTTCTTCCCATCTTATCTATTTGGTTGCCTGATCGTAGAATTTGACAAGGTTTTGAGTGGGGGACTTGTAGAGGCTCCTGTATAGTTTTCCATCTTTGTGAAGTCCTACTAAGATGGCCATTAAAATGCTTTCCTCCGAGGGATTCTTCACAAGGTTTGCCTTGTGCCTGAACCAGGCTAGGTAGTCTTTGAGTGACTCGTCCTTGCATTGGAAAATCATCGCGAGGTGGCAAGGAGGCGCAAGTTATTTCTTCAATGCTCAGTATTGGTTAACAAATTTCCTTTGGCATTCTTCTCAATTGCCGATACTGTGAGCAGAAAGGTGCCTAATCCATGCCCGAGGTGTTGCCCCTAATATGGCGGGAAAGACGTGGCATGTCACTAGGGGATCGATCATCTGAAGGTCCATTTGAGTATTGAACATGTCCAGGTGGTCGCTTGGGTCGCTATTCCCATGTACAGTAGGATAGTGGGCACTTTAAGTTTTTGTGGGAGAGATTGCTTCTTGATCTCCATAGAGATTTGGGAGCTTTCATCGTGACGAGCCTAATGGTTTTGAGGTTGTGGATGCTCCTCTAACCGTTCAAACCTATAGAGGACTTCCTCCATTGTCTGGTTACGTGTCTCAAACTAAAGGGTGGAGCTTCCTGCTCACTGAGAGCCCCCCAGTTACTGGCTATCATGGTCTTCATGAGTTTCCTTTCAAGCCTTTTCACGAAGCTACTAGAGCTGTATTATGAGTTCCTCTTGTCTCTATGTGCTCTGAGCTTGGGCTTGCACCAACACTTTGATGGTTTCTGCCAGCTCTCTCACTATTCTTTCAAGCACTGGACGAGGTTAGCTGGGCATTTGTGCCTCTTAAGTTTCAAGAGCAGCAGTAGACTGTTGGTGAGCCCCCACAACGGGAGTGTCCGTCGACTGGAAGGTTAGAGTAGTCAAACTTTGAGTTGCTCTTCCTCTAGCCATTGTTAATCTGTAATAGAGACTTCAAAGAGCAGATGGTCCCCACAGACGATGCCAAAATGTTGACGGTGAAATTTGATTCACGAAAGACCCAAACTTCAACCAACGAGGATGAGTTTAGGGAACCAATACTGCTTTCGAAGTGCAAGAGAAGATGGACCAAGAGGAAGAAGGGATTAGGCGACAATGAGTTTAATGTGGTTCGGCTAAATTCGAGCGGTACCAGACCCTACGTCCACGACGGAGATTGTATTATTGTATTGAGAAGGTGCTTTAGTAAAGTTTTTGCTTACAAAGTTCAGCCTCCTCCTATTCTAACAATGCAATCCTATTTATAGAGGAAGGAGGAGTTACATGCATTAATTACAAGCTATAGTTGTGTTACATCAAGTCATAAATGGAAAAGACAATAAAAGGCTACAATTAGGCCACTATAGAATGTAGGTTGTTGGGTGCTGTTGTGGGGATCACTGTAGTGATCTTAGTCTTGCTGTAGCCAGACATCAGACCTGAGCAGGGTGATCAGCTTCTTAACGAGCGAGCCCTTCTTGCTGGATCACTAGGTTGCTGCCTTGTGGGGTGAGGGCTCGCTTCACGGGATGATGCTAGGACAACCTCACTATACTACTTTTTGATGGACGTAGCGAGGCTCGCTAGGTGCCTTTAGTGTCCCGGGGCCGTGAATTCTCAAAGCCATCTTTTGTATATAACAGATATAAATTGGAAACATGTAAAAAATACAATGCCTTTATGGCAAACCCAACAGAAATGAAAAGTCAATTCAATGTAATATAACCAATATTTAATAGGAAATAACATGATTGAAAAAAAAAATATGTGGAGATTGTATATTGGTAGAAGAATTTAGAAAATATTTAGGGTACGTAGACTTTTACAACTCTTTATAGTTTCATTCCATACATACCTATTTAGAAGATATTTTGTAAGAACCCACCTAGTGCACTCTTAACTAATCTAAGGTCTTACTTAAATGACTATCTAATTAAGCTTGTTCTATTATCTTTTGCAACTTTATGCCATGTGATTAAGTTTTTCTTTTTAGTATGTGTTGTGTACATTATTTGGGTGGACTGGCAAAAGGCCAAGTGTAGCTGGAAGGGTCTAAGTCATCCAGATTGCTCAGCTAGCTCGCTGCCTCAGCTAGCTCTCTACCTCACTAGCTCTCTGCCTCGCTAGCTCACTGCCTCAGCTAGCTCCCTACCTCAGCTAGCTCCCTACCTCAGCTAGCTCCCAGCTCTTAACCTCATAGGAGAGCTTTAGTACCTTCTTAGCAAACGTCAACTCAAGAGGCCCGCCCACATAAAGTAAACCTGCAAAAGTAGACTTGCAAGTACCTAATGTGTCCTTTACATTTATTATGTGATGTAACATAATTATAATTTACTAAATTGTATTTCACCCCCTACTTCTATAAACAAGCCATTGTAAAAGAGAGATCTCCAAAAAAGTCTGCCAGAACTCTGTTAAAATGGGGGAGTCATGTATAAACACTTGTGTCCTATAACTTTCCTTAATAAATAAAATCACTGTGGATGTAGGGTTCGGTACCACCCAGATTTGGTGAACCATGTTAAAAAATATTGTGTTCTTCTTTTTCTTTCTCCATTTTCCGCACCAGGGTGTAGTTTGGGGTTCACTGAATCATCTCCATTGGCTAAGATTTGGGTCCTTTGTACAAATCAAATTTCACCGTCGACAATATGTTTATAGAAAAGTATAATTTTTTTTTTTGAAAGTAGGTAAATGTAAGAAATAAAAGATAGTATAATCATAGTCATATGAACCTAAAATAAGATAGA
Source organism: Saraca asoca (assembly GCA_026873985.1). NCBI lineage: Eukaryota > Viridiplantae > Streptophyta > Magnoliopsida > Fabales > Fabaceae > Saraca > Saraca asoca. The sequence continues at coordinate 7,891 of JANHAO010016488.1, forward strand.
AATATCCAACACCAAAATAAGCATACGTCGTAACCCACCTAATAGGTATTAAGCCAAGTAGTCACATGTGAGGCTATACGAAAGTCATGATGAGCCTAAATCATCCTATGCCAAAGTTAGAGTGAATCATAAGCTTTATACAAAGTAGTCAATCCATCATATAGCTATTAGAATAATCTATCAAAATACCCTTTGGCAAGGTTGGAATATCTGGCCCTGTCAAGTATTTAGCTTTAACATTATACATAATTTGGTTCTCATGCAAGTCCATAAATAGGAAGTAGTGAACGTATATGTAGACAATTCCTGTAAGGTGAGTCACAATTGTTACTAAAGGATTTTCATAAATCGGCATCTTGTAGAGGTACAATGGGAGTAGTACCTAAAAAATTTATAACAATGAGGATAAGACATAGATTTTGTGAGTAAACTCCATACAAATAGACTATAGTAATCCTAATAGTCTTAAGTGTCTTATTTCCTAATTCGACGTATCATACTCACAAACATACAATTATTAATAAAAGTGTTTTGTCTTATAACACTTGCAATTTCTTACACATTGTATAGAATTTATTTTATTTGGAATTTAGAAGCATAATCAAGCTTAATGCACTTTCCTTTGTGGATAAGTTCATCCATGCATACTTTATTCTCATTATCATGTCAAAATTCTTTCTCATATTTATAAAAGTATAACTATATTTATTTAAGGCCTATTCTTATATTTATGCATAATCTCTCATATAATCACATAAACTCATTTTTTCATTAATAATAAAGCATGAATAATAATTTAAGAATAAATAATTAAAGCATAAATAATACATGATTTCATAGACATATATTTTTTCACCTTATTACTTTTAGGCCAACCTTATTCATTTCTCCTCCCCTTTTTCTCCATAACTAACCTTATTTGTCTCTCCTTATATTTATATAATGTGCTTTTGCATGCAATTATTTCGTTGCCATCAATCTTACCATTTATATGGTCGTTCCCATATATAGAATATGGACATGATTAATTATGTGTGATCACACTTATAATCATTTCACATTTCTCCTCATTCTTGGCCACAAAGCCTTTATAGCCTTTAAACAAGAAGTTTTGAGACACTTATAGCCCTTTTTTATAAGCTTGGCCAAAACGCATGCATCATATATCTTGGATTTATTGTATCCAAATCTTTACCAAGTAAATTATTTCATTTCTTAGCCTTAGTTTTATAGTTGTAGGCCCAATGTTGTAAGCACTACCATGCAATAGTTGTTTTACTAATCACATTAGTCCATACATACATAACTAATACAAAGCCAACTAGTTCCCTATAGGCTTATTACACTTCACCTTGCCGTTGAATAATTTGGGTTCAAACAAAAATCATACCTTATGTTTTCAATAGGAGATCAAGCAAGAACTTAGCCCTTTTTTAGGCTCTTGAGTTTCGATCGTATAGCCCATTTCATGAAGCAAATTTTCTATTATGACACACAAGCAAGTTAGTGGCCCAATTAATAAAATAACACATGCAAGGTTCAAGATTATGGTTAGGCTTCCAATTACACAAATTCAAACACAACCAACTCATCAAGCACATTAAACAAAATTGTATCTATTTCATATATTCCTTCATGCATCTAGTTGAAACTCCTATCCCAATTTCTTCCAAATTTTCCAACTCACACATACAAATTTCACTCATGGATTTTTATGAAATTTTCATACATATTTTACTAAACAAGAAAGCCATGCATAAATCAAAACCACAAGTTTCTCATGCAAATTTCCCTAAGTGGCCAAAGTTCATACACCCATCCATTCAAAATTTTCAATCGCTTATACAAACTAGGTGCATGAATACTCATTCATGGTTCAAGAATAATCATTCAAGCAATTCACATAATCATGACTACTATAGTAAACATGCAAGAGCATAAAAATCCACTTTTTATGCTGCCATCTAACTCAAATAAATTTTAAGCTATGATATTTTACAAATCCCCTAGTGGCCAAACCTTAGGGCTATACTTTGGCAAAAATTTCCTTTCCTCTACCCTTCTTTCCCAAAGGACCAAATTTACCCTAATTTATAGGTTCTTTTATTTATAAATTTCTAACATGCAAGACCAAACATGGGTTCATTCACATGCATATTACCAAGCTAACATAAATTTAAAACCAATCATCCACACATTTTCCCTAGTGGTGGCTGAATCTTTCATAAATGTTAAAGTAAGGATTTTTGCTTCCATTTTCCAGATTTTAAACATGCAAAGATTATCCTCAATTCTCCTATTCATTTTCCATTGGTTAGAGTATGTTCCATGTTCTTTTCTTTAATTTTTCTTTAACAAAATTTTAAGAGCAAATTAGATGTTGCACTTAGATTATAAGGGCAAACTATCTACCTATTCTAGATTAAATTTAATGAGTGAGTGAAAAGACAATTAAAGTAAAGTTGTAAGAGAGTACTCATCTCGGATGAATAGGGCTTACTGGGGAAGGAGTTCTTCGATCCTCCAATGCCAAAAAAATAAAATCAAACAATTTTCTTAACATACAAATAAATCTAAAAGTGGGAAAAAGAGAGAAGATTATTAACATAAAAGCAAAGGACATGCACTTACTTGAGAATATGGTTCTCTAGGTTTTAAAGGAAGAGAGTTTGAGTGGTAAGAGGAAAAATGAGATGGATTTTTCCTATTTCTAAAGGGTGATAGAACCATAGAGAGGAAAAGAGCTTATTTTGCAAAGTTTGGATGCAAGTAGGAAATGATTTGGAGATACCCCTATTCCCTCTCCTAATGCATAACACCAACTTTTATTAGGGGTGGGAGTTTCTCTCTTAAATGTTGTCTAGTCATCCATTGGTGAAGGGTTCTTATCAATTAACCCTACTTTTCTCTTAATGGGCTCCATTGATGGGATATCCATCCATATATTCTAAATTATTCCCTAAAAGCTATCTATTTAAAATGTGTTGAATTACAAATGCATTAGCCAATTTTTAAGGATGGCCCATGGCACACTCCCTTGTGGAGGTAGATGGTTTTGATTAAGGAAAGAGTGAGAGAGTTGTAGTTGAAGATAGAGATGAAGATTTGGAGAAGACACCAATGTTAGGGAAGAGAGAGAGAGAGTACTTATACTATGTGTCGGCTCAGAGAAAAAGATTTGTGAAGACATCATCGTAAGTTATGAAGAGTACATGCTAAGTATGTGTTTTGTAGGTCTATTTTGCGAGTGTGTTCACAAAGTTTTGTATTCTTACAAATGATAAAGATGTCTGTAGATGAGGAAATAATGCATTTTGAAGATTTAGATTGTGATAATGTTTATAAGGTTTGGTATTCTTACAAATGATGTAGATGCTTGTAAATGAGAAGTAGGTTTCGGCGAAGCTTATGACACTTAATTGAGGTAGAGCTAATAGATAGGAAGATGGTTGCTGTAGCTTTTTAAATAACTAATGAAGATGGAATTTGTGTCAAGGTGGAGATTATTGAGTTCGACCTAATTTCTAATTGCTATCAATTAGTATTAGTTTCCTATTATGAGTTATGTTCCAATTCAAGTTAGGTTTCTGTGTTAGAGTATGATTGGGTTTGCTTGTATAGCATATATGAGGTATAAGAGAGATAATGTTGTGAATGCTATAGGGGTTACGTTGGAACCCTCATAAAGGTTTGGGAGAGAAGTGAGGATAGTGGTTCAGAAATTATGTGGTTATGGTTGAGAACATATACATACATTATCCTATAATCTTAATGATATAGTGAATCTCTTCTCATCCATAGGGTTTTCCGTTAAAATTTAGGGTTTTTCCATGTTAAATTATTTATAGGTTATTACATTACTTTATTCATTTTAATCACCTGATGCTAGTTTATTTGGAGTGGGGATATTTTTTTCAACAAGTGGTATCGAATCTGGGGAAGACGCCAGTGCTAGGGAAGAGGGAGAGTACCTATACTATGTCTATGCTTGGAAAAGAAGATTTATGAAGATATCCGTGTTGGTTATGAAAAGTACCTATTGTGTATATGTCTTGAAGATATGGTTTGTGAGAATGTTTATAAGGTTTTATGTTCCTACATATGATAAAGATGCCTACAGATGAAGAGACTGTGTTTTTTAAAGATCTAGTTTTGAGAGTGCTTACAAGATATGGTGTTCCTATAGGTGATGGATATGCTCATAGATGAGGAGATCATGGATAAACTTTAGTGAAGCTTGTGATGCTTGATTGAGATGGAGTTGTTGAATAGAAAGATGGTTGTTGTAGTTTTTAAAAGTTTTTGGTCTAGCTTCTGGCTATATTGGTTTGGTTGCCTCTATTTCTTTTTGTGATTTTACAATGCTAGTGAAAGCAAAGTTAGGAAAAGTTGGTGTCAGGCCAAAGTGAGTCATTATTGAGTCATAATGAGTTACCATCCAATTAAGACAAGTCATCATTGAGTTATGGCTATTCATTATTGAGTCATAGCGAGTTATGAATGAGTCATACCAAGTTACTTCTGAGTTGGGTGAGTTAGTGCGGAGCCTATGTGCAATTAGATCTAGTTTGGCTATTTTGGTTGATTATTGCTACTTATGGAGCTATTATGTTGTTTGGATTGGTTTTGGCTAATTTGGCATTATCTAAAGCTTTTTTCATTGATTTTGTGCATAAATTGTTGTGTTCCTTTCTGGTTAAGTTGTGATTATGCATGTTCTAGCTTGGAACTTGTTATTATAAGGTGTTTTTGCCAAATCTTGATGAAGATTGAAGTGTTGTGGTTGGTTTGGCTTTGGTTTTCCACAATTTTGTGTGATATTTAGCTTTAGGTGTCACAATATTATGTCTTTTGGTGGTTTGGATGATTGCTTGAAGGGTGTGTTTTGCATTGTTTCTTCTTTGTTTGATCCACTGGTTCAATTTCAAACAAGATTGTATGACACAATTTTGTTGTGGGCAAAGATATGTTAGTTCTATTTTGCTATGTAATGAAAGTACATTTTGGTACATTTGGTGCTATGCATATTTATGGCGAATGACTTCTGGAAGCTATGTCCAACCATAAGTGTTGGTGCTTTTGACTAGGAAGTTAAGAAAGCAACTTGAAGGAAACTAATGGAAGACTTCTAAAAGCTATGTCATTCGTATTGAGGAGAACAACTAGAAAATGTGAAGGGAACCCATAGTAGTTGGTTAAAGGCTTCTAAGTGTTATTTTTCCTAAGGTTTTGGCATTTTCTTTGGGTTTGTGAATGTCTACATTTAAAAGGAGTTGCTCATTAGTTGTTGATTTGTTGCAAGTCATTTTGAAGTTTGAACTTCTTCAAGTTTCCTTATAGTTATTGATGAGAATATGGAGGCCCAAGCCAAGGATCACCAAGAAGCCTTGCAATTATTAAGTGGTCCTGTGACTAGAGCCAAGGCAAAGAAGATGAAAGAAGCAATCCAAGGGCTTTGTCACACACTTTGGAGTTAACATAAGGAGTTAGAACTTGGAGGTCCAAGTGTCATTTGTTTGGAGGCTTTACCATCCACTGGAGGGCCATTTAGGCATCACTTTTGATAGCCATATGTCCGGCCATTTGGACAGCAACATGGCTAGTCATTTTAGTTCATTATTTAGTATGTTTTAGGCTAGTATTTTGTGTTATTTTATGGGCCACCTTTGAGACCTTTTTAACATTATTTCAGGGTTGTTTGATCCCTTTTATTTTTTTTGTTTTGGTGGCTGATTTAGGACCATTATTGTGGCTAGTTTGGAGGACTATTTTAATGCCACTTTGGATCATTTTTGTTGGCTGATGTTTTGGCCTTATTTTAGTCTAGACTTGCTTATTTTTTTAGCTAGCTTGTATGTTTGTTTCATTGGGCCTATGTAGAACTTTAATTCAGCCCATTGTTTAGCTTAATTACTATTACAGAAGGTATATTTCCCTCACCATTGACATTTGATGAGTTTATGAAATAGAAGTGTTCTTCTTTTAGCAAGTACTCTCCTAGGATTCTTACTAGAACTTGAAGACTTATCAAAGAATTTCTTCTTTATGGCATCAATTTTATCATTTATTGATCATGCGTGTCAAAGCTATCAAATTAAAAATTTATAAACTGCATTGCACTAAACTATTTGTAGCATAAAGCAACACTGGATCGAATCCAAAGATTATTTGTGGATGATATCAATGATATTAGGAGATGTAAACATGGGAGGGGTTTGGCAGAAACTAAATCCTAAGCTACACTAACAAAAACAAAATAGAAAACACAACAACAACATGAAACCAACCAAGGGAACTAACTAGCTAGCTTGAGATGAATGTATCATTGATCACTTAAGGTTCATCCAATTGTTGAAAATCATAACAAGAAGCCTTGGAATGATTATTGAATCTATCCTAAGCAGTCAAGATTCAGCCAAGAAGCAAACACATCAAAAGCTTAATGTATTGGCTAGTTTTCCTATCCTCTTC
>JANHAO010016489.1:0-14348 GCA_026873985.1 Saraca asoca
TTCATCTTCACACAAAATAATTGTTCTCCAGAAGGATCAAAGATAGTACATTTATGATCCTTGAAGTGAAGAGAGTAATTTTTCTTAAGCATTTGACCAACACTCAGTAGATTTTGACTGATTTCTGGTATAAGCAGAACATCAGGAACAGTTTTGATACTCGAGCTTATTTGAACATTGACTGAGCCTCTGCCTTTGACTTCCAGAAATTCTCCATTGACTATTTTCACTCTAGACTTGTAAGTCTCATCAAGATTTCTGAACATCTTAGGATCATTGCACAAGTGATGTGTACACCTAATGTCAATTAGCCAAGCATTTGATGAATCATTTGTTGAGAAGTAAGAAACTATGAATAGTTGTTCCTCCTGTGCATTAGCTACATCTACTAAACAAGCTTGTTGAGGTTTTGAGTCTTTAGTTTTGAATTTACAGACCTTGTAATGTGCCCTAACTACTTGCAATTCCCACAAATTGCATCAGGCCTCCACCAACAGTATTTCTCAGCATGCGTGGTCTTCTTGCAGTATATGTAGGGAGGAAAATTTTTCTATTTTGAACATTCATTGCTACTGCCACCTTCATTTTTTTCTTTGTTCTTCTGGTTGAATTGCTTCTTGCCCTTACTAACTTGTTGTTTTTGCACATGGAAAGCACCTTCAGCGAAAATTTACTGCCTAATAGTCCTTCTTTACTCTTGTGGTTGAAGAGCACTCATTAGTTCACTTAATGTGATCTTGCCTAAGTCCTTAGATTCTTTAAGAAAGGAGAGCTTTGATTCAAACCTCTCAAGAAGAGTTACAGTACTTTCTCCACAATCCTTTTATTTGCAAATTCTTCACCAAGTAATCTGATGTTATTAACAATGAAGGAGATTTGATCAGTATACTTACCAATTGTTTCATCCTCCTACATATTTAATGACTCAAATTCCCTTTTTAGGTTCAACACCTACATTTGGCCTGTTCTATCACTTCCTTGGTATACTTCTTTCAACCTGTCCCAAAACTCTTTAGCAGAATCACACGCCATAATCCTATAGAAAACACAATCTGCCACTGAGTTCTGAATGATTGACTTGGCCTTGGATTTCTTTGCCTTTTCTTCACTGTTGAATTTGAATTGAGCCATGGCGGGATTTGCTGGTAGAGGAGCAATTGGTTTGTCTTCAGTCACAGTTTCCCAGAGGTTATAGGCTTCAAGAAAAGCTTGCATCTTCACTGACCAAATGTGGTAGTTTTCACTAGTGAAGATGATAGGAAGGTTTAAAGTTAGGCTGCTGGATGCCATCTGTGTTGCAAGTTAAAATTGGTGTTTTGGTCCTATAAGATCAACTGTAGCTCTGGTACCACTGATGGGCTGAACAGAGCAACAATAATTGTAAAAAAACAAGAACACAAAGTGATTGAAAAATACCAACATACTTTTATTTCATTGATTGCAGACTTTATATACAAGGAAAATAACAAACTTCCCTAAAGACTTGCCACTAAACATAGTGAATAAAACTGATGAGAAAATGTTGTCATTAACTAAGCCATACGCAGCCACTAACTTCAAAAAAATTAGCAACTAAACTTTGACAAAGTCAAGAGAGAAAATGAAGGGAACAGAAACTGAAAAAAATTGATAAAAATAATAAAATAATATGCTGAAATTAAAATGCGAACTGTCTAACAGCTAACCACCCTTAATCGATCACTGCCCATCCCTCCCTACCCTAGATGAGCCTCCATTAGGGTAAGAAAGAGAGGAGATAGAACAGCAGCTATAATCTTAGAAGTGAGAAAGTTTCCTAGTGAACCTGGTATATCTTCAGCTTTGCAACTGATATATTTGCTAGGAAGAATTAGTGGAACTATGTGTTTCACTTACCAACAGACTTAGCAATGGATATCAATTATTCTGTCAACAAATATGTCACAAAATAGAAAAAAAATATATTTTCTCCAGGTAAAACTTCACAAAATGACATTTCAAAATTTATCAGTAATTCCATCACTAGAATTAATAGGAAAATGAAGCCAAATTCATTGACGGAATTAGTGACAGACAAGAAGCATGCCGTCAATAATGTTGGCGCTAAGTTGTTTTTGGATATGCTTTGACCAATTGCCTCATAGTTTACTGACGAAATCTCCATCGACAATTGTCCGTTGCCATATAAATTCTTCTAGTGTATGATACATGAATCAGTTTTTGAAATTGAACTGCAAAATTGGCACTGTTGTCTTCTTCTGTAAAAATGCATTATAGATGAAACTCTCGCGAAAATTGCAATTAGTTTGGTATATAAATAAATCTAACAATGAAAAAAAGTTACTGGTTGGCCTCCTATATGAGCATGGCTTCGATCTTAAAATTCCAATCCAAAGCAGTTTTTCCATCTCCAAAGCATTCAACTCTTCAATCACATGAAGTGGCAATCCTTGAAAAAGTGATATAGACTTCATCCATGGGCATTAATCTGCTTTCCTCCTCTGCCAAGGCAATAATGTCTTCAATAAGAGTCATAGAAGACAATAGGCACAAGTAATATTTAACCTAGAGGTGGCACATATTGCTCTAAAGTAATACTATGATATGAAAGAGTAAACTACATTTATATTGGAATATTTCACATTTTTACATATGATATTGTTAATTAAATTATCTTATCTTTTTCCCCAATCAAATTGGTTCAAAAAAATTTTTAAATACATATTATATATTTACATAAATTCATTCATTATTAGAAATACGTGATTGTATTTAATATTATTAATCAATTCGTATTAACTAATGATTGTTTTTATGTAATATGTGAACATATACATAAGAATTTATTCTTGATGGTGCCTGTGTAGAAGAGTATATAAGAATTTAAGTTTATAAGTAATATTTTTCTAGAATAAGAACCAGAAAATCAGCAATTTTTAGTGGGCTTTGTGAGAATGATGTTACTTTAATAACCCCAGTAGAAGTATGTCCTGAAAGGAAAAGAAAAGTAGAGAGACAATAATGGAGAGGGACTTCATTTTCCTTTAAATTAAATAGATGAGCATGTCTTCAACTTTCCTTCAATGGATATCCCTACAAGCAATGAATCAATGTCTCCCTCTCCTCCAATAGGGTCCCTAGAACTTTGCAGAACCAACCATTGCACGTTGTAAACAGTGGCTGCAGAATCTGACATTATTAATCTTGATTTCTCCATTAAGGCTGTCATGTAAGATTGCAAGCTTTCTTTATTCCAAGCTCTAACAAACCCCACATACATTTCAATTGTGCTATAGATTTTGATAAATTTAATTCAAAAGCACAAAAATTTTGGAATTTGTTTTTTTAGCCTTGCTGAATTTTGTTATTGTTTTTGTCATCAAATTAGTTTGTAATTCTCAATAAATCAGTCATTATTATAAAATATTTTCTCATAAAAAATATTAATAATACATATTTTAATTTTCCAAAAAAAAAAAGATTTAACATTGTTCTTATGCAAATTTATTTTTCGCAATTTGCTCACTGTCAAAAAGTGAACGCGCTTGCTTATTATTATGCCATCCGTCCCTTTGATTGTGAGTCCTTTGTGAAAAATAAAGTCATATATTTTAGGGTTCTTGAAATATGCATGTGCATGTGTAATTATGTATATATGATGCAAGTCACATGTATCAGAAGGTCCTTTGGCCCAACTACTCACCTGAAATGGGGTTCACCTACTGAGTTAGGCATGGCTCCTCCATCAACTACGTACCTTAAATGGCCCTCGTTGGCCCTACTTGTCTGTGTCTCGGCGCACCATGACCCTATCTATTAAATACATATATGGCCAAAGTTACATAAAAAAATCTAATTAAATTGATACCAAACAAAAAAGTATATTAATTATATGGAATAAAATCTCATGAAAATGATGGTCTTTTTTGGGTTCAATTCCCTCGTGATGGCTACAGGAGATTTGCCTGGCCCACCCTGAAATTTGTAAACATATTGAGGCTAAAATGGGCTTCAACTCATAGGCCTAAAGCCTAATTCTAAAGCCACATAATCTAACTAATTTTCTTGCAATTTTTTTTTATTTTGTTTTTGTTTTTGTTTTCTTTTTGAGGTTGGTTCTAACAATTTCCCCCCTTGAAACTTCATAAAAAATGGGGAAAAAATTTCATGGATTCAAGAAATTTTTTAATGCTGCATAAAAAAAAAAAGGTATATCTTTTTTCAAGCAAAGAAGTATATCATTTATCTTTTTATCATTTCATTCTATTTTTTGTGTAACGTTATTTTCAATTTCTTATCTTTCAAAATAACCAAAGATTTTCCATAATATTCAACTCTAACTTTATAAAGGAAGCATGCTTGGGTTCATAAATAATTAAATTTCATTTTTATTTATATAGAACTTCCTTAATTTATACATAATCATAATAGTATGCAAAACACTCTTATAATTGATGATACATCATTACTCAAAAGAACAGTACATTTCTTAACATGGAGTCTTTGTATATTTTTAAAATTTTACTTTATATCTTTGTTTTTTTTTTAACAGACACATTTATTTCAATTAATAGCTAAATCAACTTGTGTAAAGTAGACTCTCAAAATGATCATTTCCCCAACAACAATTTTCTCACCAAAGTTTAGAACAACTAAATATTTTCTCCATTTGTTTTAATTTGTCATTTTAGACATTTTTTTATTTATCAATAATACATTTATTATATTTTTTAATTTTATCTCAATTATTTTTTATAATCGCTTCCTTACACTATACATTAATTGACTACTAACTTCGTTAGCAAATAAGATTAATCTAGTAATATTGACATCGGATTTTGGTGATGATTCAAACTCTGGTCAACGAGGGAGATTCTTATGGGATCTCTGGTCTTCGACAAGTTCGGATAAAATAGAACAGCAAAACAGATAGAAATGAAGGGAAGAACAGAGAAGAAGGAGGGACCGGTTTAACGTGGTTCAGTCAAATTCAGACAGTGCTAGACCCTACATCCACGGTAATGTGTTATTAAGATAATATTTCTTACAGTGTTTGATATCCGTTTTGGCAAAGTCTCAGTATGTCATCTCGGTCTCTTTTTCACATAGGAGTTCCTTTCTCATATTTATAGAGGAAAGGTAGGTACAATGGTAATTATATATGTAGCAAATTTATTACATCAATATTTATTGTACAAGACAGGATGTACAGACTAAATCTCCTACTTTCAGCTACTGTAAATTGTCCTCTGTAAGCGGGCCCTACTCGACCGTTGGGGCTGGATATGACTTAGTCCTTTTTTAATGAGCTCTTAGGTCGTAGACTATACTTTACTTAGCCAAGTTGCTTGCCCGACCTTGAGAATAGGGAAGTTGAGTTCGCTTCTTCACGTGCTGGCTCGTTCTGGTGAGGTTGCATGGCAAGGAGCTCCGAAGGCTCTACGAGTTGATCCTTTTTATTACTCTTGAGCTTCTCACACGTCCGTCCAAGATGAATCGATTTCCGCATATAATAAGTATCCACATTAATCCTCGTATATTTACCTTAAACATAGATTAAATAGAATAAATAAAGCAATGATCACCTTAATCAATGTACTAAATAGCACTTCGAAGATATGAAATGGAAAATTTTAATATAATCTTCAAGTAAACTGAAGATTTTTATTTCATAAAAAAAAAAAAAAAGAGATGCAAAAATTAAAAGAAAAATATATATAGTATAATAATGAGATTCCTTATATGTTTTGTATCTATACCTTTATTGATAATAAATTTTAAGTTATGATCTATAATCACAATATTATACATAATATTATTGTTATAGATTTTCTCTCATATAATTTTTCGTAATTTTATATCTTAATTTTATATTTTTTTTGCATTTATCTGTAATTTGTTAATCTCAATATAAATGCGACCCTTTGAACCATAATTAATAATAAGTATCGTGATTTACTCCCAGAGTACACTACAATGTCCCGTACTAAGTAATCAAATATAAAGATCAAAGAAAAAATGGATTGTCGTTTTCATCTGACATAAACGTTTCGTAATTGTGATGCCGAGCTGGATCCGTGGTGGAGTAGGGGACCAAAAGGTGCAGTTACAGAGGATGCGGCGAAGAACGCACCGTCCATTCTTGTCGTACATACATGCACGACAACGAGTTGTCCATATTCCGTAACCAACGTGAATTGTTCCTCTCTAATCAGTTATTGTCGTCTATGTTAAATTCACAGCCTCATTTTATTACTTTTTCACTTATTGCTTTTAACTTTATTTAATTCTATGGGCAGAGTTCTGAGCTGCAACGGCAGAAAGACAGCGTCAGCGCAAATGGGGCAGCAAGGCCCGACAGAGATCAACCATTTGTATGCTACTCTTGACTTTGACTCTGCCCCCTTTTGCTTTATATGCTTTCTATTCTCTTATTATTATATCAAAATGTATTTTTTATTTCTTATTTTCATACAAATTTTATTTTTATCCTTTAATAATTATTTTAAACAATTTTGTCTCCAAACTTTAAGAAAAAATGCAATGTCACTCATGATAATAACTTCATCATATTTACTAATAAAAATTTTTACTTGACGTACACTTTGATATCTTAACTGACATAACATGCATTGAATGTGTAATAAAGGTTTGAAAAATATTAAAAGAAAAAAAATTAATCTATTAATTATTCATTTCAGAAATAGAAAATAAAATGAATTTATTTACTCTTAGAGGAAAACAAAATTTGATTTTCTATTAAGTGTCTAAAATTTATTTTATTTTAATTAGATACCAAATTATGAGTCATAAAAGAACTTCTGTTTCTAAATTATATGTAATTAGTATTATAAGTAAGATTATCTGGTTTTCAAAAGTTAAAAAATAAAATTTTTTAAAATAATTCTTAAAAGATAAAAATAAAATTTGTGTGAATATTAGAAAATTAAAAATACATCATCATTATAATCAAAGTAAAATAAACGTATAATTTTTTTATGAGTTACGTTATGTATAAAAAAATCGATTATATTATATATAAAAGTTTTAATAATATTATTTTTTTAATATGAGAAGAATATGATCAAAATAAAAATAAAAAAAATCCAAATTTGTTAGTTAATACCAAGTTTTGTTAATATTAGAATTTATGGGAAGAAAATTATGGATTACAATCTACTTAGAATTACCAATTAAACTTGTTTCAAGGTCGAGACTAACGCAACACATATAAATATGAATAATGATGTGTTTATGTCTACTCAGCCACATTTAAATTTATCTCATTTTAAAATTAATTATGAATAACAACAATTAATACAAATTAGAATTTAAATTCATGTCATTTCAAAATTAATTATGAGTAATATCAATTTATACGAGAGAATTAGAATTAACAAGTGATCCGATAGAAACATTATTACTCCACGAAAATTTCCATCCGAACTTTTTACCATCTTTGAAGTAACAATGTTGCACTTTTTTTTTCTTTTTTTTTTTTCATCAATGAGGTAATATGAGGACCAAATTTTCAATAATCAATTGATTATATTAATTATTAATTGATTGTATTAACTGATAGTATTAATTATTTATATAACAATATTTAATGAAATCAATCTTTTGTTATTAATTATTTATATATAAAATAATATATAAATAAATTTATAATTTATTTGAGTATTATTTTATATCATATTTTTTCTTTAAAAAATCATTGTAATCTATTTAGATTTTCTTTTAAGAAATAAATAGTTATAATTTATTATAATTTTTATTAAGAAATAAATAATTTTAAATAAAAAATAAGTTTTTATATAATTATTATTATCGTTGTTTATGTTATTATTTTTTATAAATTGATGGTGAGAGAAAAAAAAATGATCAAATAATATATTTAATACATATGAATTAATTGAAAAATAAATTATTATAAAATATATTTTATGTATATTTTTTATAAGAATTTTTCTATGTATCGAGGATAAAGGTGTTAAAAATTGAATTAATCATGAATAATAAAGTCTTTTTTTACACCCTAAATATCAATCAACTAATTGAAAAAGTTAGATTTTTTAACATTTTAAAATTAAATTTTTAAGAACTAAAAAACTTAACTTAAATAACTATTTATCAAACATAAAAAATAATTGATTGACTTAGTCAAATAATTAAAATCTCTCAAATCAATTAAAAATTACTCAAAAATTATTTATCAAACATATTCTGAATCTCATTTTGATCTCACTCTAAATCTCACTTTTTATTAGAGAATATGCCATTGGACATGGATTGAGTATTTTTGGTAATTGCAGCGGTTGAGTTCAAACCTTTAACTTGTTACAGAGAAAAAAAGTCCTTAAAAATTTTAGTTTCAAAATTTAAAAAAAAAAAAAACAAAACAAAAACAAAATGTGTTGAAACAAGAAACGAATTACATTTTAGTAACTTCACAGGATGACAGTCATAAAATTAAAATTTAAATACCAATAATTTTTCATTAGTAATGGAGAATTAAATGAGTACAATGTCTTTAATAGCAGGAGTCCCTCTGCATGAAATAGGTGAAGAAAGTAAGAAGTGGAAGTATTGATGACAGCAGGAAGCCATTAATTGTTGTCGGACTTCTTGCAGTTTGACTTCACATCCCGAACCAAGCTCTTGCAGTATTGCAGAAGGCAGCCATTTCTGAGTTTTAATGCTCATAAACAGTTCCGATCACATGTATGCTCTTCGAAAATGCTACACAAATCCTTCTGCAAATTCAAATTACCAACTTCTCATTTTCACTATCTCATAATTCAGTAAAAGAACAGTGAAATACACTGCAGTTTTCAAATTTAACATATATATATATATATATAAAAGTTGTTATTATATTTTCCATGCAATTAAAATGATGAATAATATTATATAAAAAAGTTGTTCCACATCTGAAAATAGACAAGACAAAAGTGCAAGAACCTAAGTTAGCCCTTCGAGAGATACCAGGGACACATTTTAAATTTTTGTCGCTGAAGTGAAAGGTGGCTCAGAAAGGAACCAATTACAGCCTTGCAATTTATGAGTATCTATCTTTCTCCCTTCTCATTTTGAACAACATTAGCAAGCAAGTTGCTCTAATTTGAATCTCATTCTTTCATCACTTTCTCACACAAAGCAAACATTGTA
Source organism: Saraca asoca (assembly GCA_026873985.1). Taxonomy (NCBI): domain Eukaryota; kingdom Viridiplantae; phylum Streptophyta; class Magnoliopsida; order Fabales; family Fabaceae; genus Saraca; species Saraca asoca. The sequence goes on from JANHAO010016489.1 coordinate 9,151, forward strand.
CGGATAGATTTTTAGTTATATCAAATACACTTAATTGTACGCATTAAATGGATCAGATGACGACTATATTATTTTTTATTTATAATTATAAGATTTTATATTTTTAATTGATTTAATATATAATTTTTAAATAAAAGATATATCCATTTTATCAATTCAAAAGAAAAAAGACTGCTCTTGATCTATCTCCAAGCCCAATTTGCAGCTAAAATGTTGACTAAACAGACAAAAGCCAATCTCTCTCTAATCTCTATGGCCAGAAGAGATTCAGGAAGAACTCTGATATTTCAATTTTCACAGCAAAAGAGCACTTCTCATTCTCTTGGGATCTCTACAAGAGGTTTTGCAAACGCCACCCTACAACTGAATAAGCCTTCCCAAGCAAGATCAGGTTGAAAGGGATTTTTATGGTTTCTAGAGACTTGAATAGAGCCAACACAAGCACAACTAGCTACAGGCTGTAGCTGTTAGAAATTTTCTGAGGTAGAGACATAAATGTAAATATAATCTTGGCTCTCAAGATAAGTAATATTAATTATATTCATTTTAATTTATTTAGTCTTATTTGATATATATTCTGAAGCCAGTAAAAAAATTGTTAGTTTAAACCATATTTTATTAAATGTATAGTAAATGTAATTACTGAATAAAAAAAATATGCCTAGCATTATCTGCTTGGTATAATAGCAAGGAAATTAATTTTGAACACAATAGATTGTCTCCAAAAACTGACATTAGACATGCTAAAAGAAACTAAATGAATTAGGAATCATAAAATTAATTTTTAGCCATCCTATCGTAATTTCAAAAATATACATGCAACCTACACAATTATAACTTTGTAACTCTCACAATCTACCACCTATCTCTCACTTTTTAAAATAGCACAAATTATATTCACAATTTTTTTTAATTTAGTATAATTATATTTATATTTTTCTATTTTTAAAAATATATTCTCATTTTTCTTTTTTTATTTTAAGAATAACGTTACTTGTATTTTTTTATATTTATTTTTCTTCACTCTCTTTCTATATCCAAAAAAAATTATTAATTCAAATCTTCTTTTGTAAATAAAAATGTTTTTTTACGTAATATAGAAATGAACGTGAGGAAAAAGTAAATTTGAGATAATACGAGTAACATTACTCCTATTTCAAATATACATTCAACTCTCCTATTAAAAAAAAAAAAGGAGATGTAAGTATTATTTTTATAAATAGAAAGAATATGAGTATAATTATATATATATATATTTTTAAGGAAAGTGAATTAAGAAAATTTTAGATTTTTTTTTTTTTGGCCATTCATGGCAGTCTGGTTATTTTCCCATGTTTCCAATTAAGGACCTCCTTCAATGTACTCAATCTCTGTGGGTCCAAAAAAGACATTCTTAGTACACAAAATCCCTGTTTTGCAAGGTTGTTTTGGCTCACTCTTTCACGTACCCAGAGCTTTTCTTCCTTGGTGGTTCCCTCCTACCTGCCATTTTTCCATGCTCTGTCTGAAAAAGAAAGCAACCATGCACATATAAATTATTTCTTTAGGAAATGGGAGCTTCTTGCTGGCATACATGATAATATTATTTGCAATTGCCTTAAAGGGTGACCTTAACAAGGACAAAACAGCATCTTTGAGGAAAAAGGTAACCTTAAATAAAGCTATTCTCATCCTTAATGATAGGCATATTTGCTTCCTTAACTACCACTAAAAATACTCACACTTAGATCCACAAGGGAATCTATATATTGTGCTTAACTAAAGAGGGTAAAGAATGCAGTATCTTTGATAGGGGAGTGACCTTAATAGAGCCAAGATATGAATCCTTATGATTAGTTATACACCACTTCCTTTTTTAAGTTAAAAAAATAATTAGTACACAGAAAGTAAAATATGTATAAAAAATAGTAAGAATGCATTCATATTTATTATTTTGATTCACTATATATATATATATATTATCTCACATTTAAAATTAAGAGAATATATAAAATTTATTATCATTAAAAAATAATATGAATCTACCATCTTTCAAAAAAGATGCATTGTGAAAGAAAATGAATCACACGTTTGTATATATCCATTTTATAAATTATAAAGGTTACTGTAAATAAAATTTTTTGAATTAATTTTACAGTAGCAATATTAATACATACTTCTGATATCACACAGAAACATCTTCATAATAAAACAAGCGAGATTCATATGAAAAAGACCGTGCAACCTTTTTTTAATAGCAAAAAAAAGTGCAAAATAGACGTGTACGATAGAAAATATCTTTATTTATTTATTTATTTTTTTCATTTTATAGTGTAGATAACGTTTTAGAGACATAAGAGAAGCATGAATCTTGAACTCAAAAAGATGTCAATGGTTTATCATGATGCATTATATGTGGCTATTAAGTGCCTAAGGTGGCCAACCATTGAACATGAGACGGGAACAGAGCTTTAAGATAGAGCACAGTAGGCGAGACTTTTCAGCCCCGCTCATAGCAAAATATGTCAGTCTCCTGCCAAAAAAATATCCCACCAACCCATCAAAAAATCTTTTACACAAATAAAAGCATAAACTTAACAAAAAACAGTCACAGAGTCTAATACCAGAGTTCATTATTTTTTACATGACAATAAAAAAGTTTGTACTTTACAAATAATCCTCTGAAGATCAATTCAAGCAGACTTATTAACGTCGGATTGAATGAATTCATGAGAATTTGAATCTTCTTACAATCTTTCATCAAATTCAAATCCAAGACAGTGAAAAAAGGGAGTTTAGCCAACATTTGTTGGTGAGTTTGATAGATTTTAATACCACAAGTAAAAATTCAACTCTTGCCTGTTGTATAGAGAAACATGAAACTTAAAAAGGCTAATAATATCTTCAATTCCTCATAAAAGATGGCCAAAACAGCAAATCAAGCATTCAACAACTCATCAGCATCATTTCATCACCACCGTTACAAAAGCAAATTTGGAAATCAAAATTCATTTGGATTAACCATAACACCATTACAAAAGGAAACAAAGAAAAATAGCAGAAACTGAAAGTCATTAAATATACTTTCGTCTTTACACACTTCACTCTTGATGCAAAACTCCACCTGGCCTTGATTTTCCCCTCACCCACCAACAACACCATTTATTCAAATCTATCAACATCAAGCAAATAACTTCCATCTAATTTTGATTTGATTTCCTCTTAAATACTTGGTTCAGAGAAGCTTTCTGACACAAAATGGGCCATATGATTTCTGGAAGAACTCACTTAAACAAGCCAATTTAATGTGCTTGAAAGTAATTCAAAATCTTCATTGATAGGAAATTGAATATCTCTCAAATTGTCACTGGAAACTAACTGAGGCACACAAATTTCATCAAAAAATGTTGGTTGAGGAGTTTCATAATCTGGAAATTGACTAACAAAGGGTGAATCCAAAGACAACATGCTGTCTTGAAAACATGGTTCTTCTCTGAACTCTTCCATGGTTGCCCATTCTGCTTCAAAAGCCTCTGTCCCGTTTTCAGAAGGCTGAAATCTAAGAACAGACCTTGGTGAAGGTAAATCATGAGAATCTTTACCTGAATCGTAGCCACAATTCAAATTCAATGGAAAATCATTTTCTGATGATAATCCATTTTCACAGCCAAACGCCGTAAAGTCGTCAATTTCTTCGAATTTGGCTAGGGATTTCTCAGGCGGTTTTATGAAATTGGTGAAAGCATCAGCACCACGAAGCTGAATCGCGGCTCTATCGTAAACCATGGCGGCTTCTTCGGCAGTATCATACGTACCGAGCCAAACTCTGGTCCGTCGGAAAGGATCTCTGATTTCCGCCGCCCATCTTCCCCACGGCCGCCGGCGAACACCGCGAAACTTCTTCGCATTGGGAAGATTCTGAGTCTGTTCGGTTCTGGAAGGAAAGTTTCTGTCTTGCTTAGGCTTCTGCTTTACAGACGCATTATGAGCCCCAAAAACCTCTCTTTTAGTCATGAAATTTGAGCATTCATCGATTCTGATCTCGTTCACGAACTTCTTTACTTTGGTTTTGTGAACCAGATGTTCGTCTTCTTCGTCGCTTGATGAGTCGGTGGCATAGTTATCAGTCACTGAAATCCGAATAACCCTCGGAGCTCCGAGTGGAAACCCGGGTTTCACGAGCTTGTTGGTGATGGTACGCTCTTCAGTGAAGCTTGTTTCCTTCATTTTTGGTCGGAGCAAGCACAGAGCTTTACATGCATGAATGGCGGAATGAAGCGTTGGAAAGCAGCGGAGAGGAAAATGGAAGTGATATGGCAAATAGTAGAGTCAAAACTGTTATATAGCGTGCCGTTATATAGGGCCATCTGACTTGCTTTAGTAATTTTATGAGTAAAAAAAAAAGAAAAAAAAGGAGGCTGTTTAGGCTTTAACGAAAAAAACTGACATATAATTTTTAAAGTTTATTTTTTTTTCTTATTCTTTAAATTTTCTATTTATGTGTTTCTTTTATCAGTAGGACGATAAATCATTTAATATACATGATTTTTTTTTTAATTTCAAACATAAAATTAAATGAGAATAGTTTCAGACTTAATAATAAATATTACTGTAACATTAAAAATATTAATATGAGTGTGATTTTTTAATTAAAATAGAAGTTTAAAAACACTATTTCAAACATTAAATTTAAGACTTTTTTCATATATTAATTAATGAGAACATCTATAGGGAAAATTATAGGTAGGCTTTTTGTATGCTTTAAAAAATAAAATACTATTTTGTTAAAATTAAAGACAGCCGGACCTATTACCTCTTATGTTAATGTTGCATTAAGATTAAAAAATTTGTACATTATTAGAGAAATCACAAAACCTCCCATCAATCAATATTTTAAATGAAAATTAACTGATCATAATTAAGGAAGTTTAACCCTTTTTTAAGGTGGTTTAAATATATTTATATAATTCTCTTACATAATCATGTTTTATTATTGAATTTAGACACACAAAAATTGATCAAATTACTTTAAAAAAATTGTGAATGGTGTGTATAAATAATATATTTATTCACTTACAATGTAATACCTTGAAATAATTATATTTTCTAAAATCTTTGTCTATCCTATTTGTCATTTATTATCATGTTTCAATGCAAAAATCAACTTAATTATAAAGAGAGGTTAATACTAACAATTGGAGTTTAATAAGCCTAAATCT
>JANHAO010016490.1:0-14347 GCA_026873985.1 Saraca asoca
TGGGTCCGAACCATCGAACCTGGGAACATCTAACTTCATGGAAGTAGGAAGTGAGGTTGATTGATTTGTGCCAATGGAAGTGGATGATGATTTTGAGGAATGGTTGTTGGATTTCGCTTTGATGGCTATAATTTTTGAAGTAAGGGTATTAAGGGTTTCAAGAATAGCAGTGATGGTAGGGTCAATTTTGTCTGTGGTTCGAGGATTTCCGACCATGGCCTCTCAACGAGAGCACCAAAATATGTTATGAGTGCTAGACTCAGGGTAAGCATCAAGAACAAAGACAGTAAGATGAACCAAAAATAACCAGAAAAAATGATAAGAAAACAATGAGAAAGGATTCAAATAAAAGGATTCCCTGCGTTTCCTTATGATTCCTTTGCATACATATACTACTAGATCACCGCCAATTCTGATAATGTTCTTACCTGAGCCTAATAATTTGGAAGGAATACAACTAACAGAAATTAAAATAACAACCCCATAACAACCTCACAACATCTATAATGGTAATTCACTCCTGTGCTTCTCATCTCTATGACACCTCATAGTCTTTGAGCCATTTGGATCAAATATAATTTCTTTTGGGCCTTGTTTGTGGAACTTGGGTCAGGTCTTGGTCCACACTTTCTTCTACTGGGTCAGGCTCACTTCCTTCTTCCTTGTTCCTATTAGCCAGGTGGCTCACAAACAGTGCCAAATGGTTGGATTTACAATATTAATGAGGAAAAGCGTTTGAAGATAGTGGTTCCTGCTGGTAGTGCATGCCCTCAGTTTATGAAAGTCAGCTACAATGAGAGAGGGAAGGAAACCATTGTCACTGGCTTCTCAATTGATGTGTTTAAAGCCGTTGTGAACCGCTTGCCTTACACCTTGACATATGAACTATTTCCTTTCTATGGCTCATACGACCAGATAGTTGAGCAAGTTAACAAGAAGGTATAAGTTTTGGATTTCCGTATCATAAAAGAGATTGAAAATGGGTAACCTTGTAGGAAATTGCGGTTTGATGCCAAAATTTTGGTCTGCATAATTTGAATTTGATAAAAAATGTAGTTTCACCCCCTATTGTGACTCATCACAATAATATTGTGATTGTTACACAATGCAATCAACAATTTAAAATTTTAATAATGCGTGCACACACAAATCTCTATGTATATATGTATCAATTTTCTTATTATTGACTTATGTGAATTTTAATTATAATATTTTTTATGAAGGCTTTTGATGCTGCTGTTGGAAATATACAAATAACGGATCACAGTTATACATACTGAGTTCTCTCATCCGTATATTGAATCAAGTGTTACGATGATAGTGCGAGTAAAGTCAGATAGATCAAAAGAAACCCGGATGTTCATGGACGCATTCACAAAAGAAATGTGGTTTCTTAGGAGCCGCAATGCATTTGTTTATAGCATTTGTCATATGGTTCATTGAAACTGAAGATAACTCAGAACTTCAGGGTTTTGAGTCAATGCTTTGGTTTGCCGTTACCATCATATTTTTTGCACATCGTAAGTTTGCCGTACAACTTCACACTGACGTTTTAACTTACTCATAATAGGCTTTGGCCTCCTCACATGGTTGAATTCATACAGTTTTATAGTTAAACATCCTATATTACCATGTTGGTATTTATTCCTAACCTTATTCGATAATTCGAATATACATATATATGCAGGGGAACCTGTGAAAAGTAACTTGGCCCGGTTTGTACTGGCACCTTGGCTATTCGCTATTCTTATAGTGTCGGCAAGTTTTACTGCCAGCCTGTCATCCATGATGACGGTGTCTCACCTTGAACCATCTGTGCCAGATATACAAACATTGCAGAAGACAAATGCCTATGTAGGCTGCAATAAGAAGTCTTTTTTGGTCCATTATTTGATTGATGAGCTCAAATTAAAGGCTGAGAACATCAGGAAATATGACACTGTTAGTGATTTTGCAAGAGCCTTTGAGAACGAAGAAATTGAAGCAGCTTTCACAACTGCCCCTCATGCTAAAGTCTTCTTTGCCACGAATTGCAAGGGCTATATCCAAGCAGGACCCACCTTGAAGCTTGGTGGCTTAGGCTTCGTAAGTATGCTATTTTTATGCACATTAACACTGGTTTTCATCCAATTACATGAATTCGGTAGTTAGTTATGTATTTTTTTAATATCTTGAAAATTAAAAAGTTTAACTTTGCTTGCCTGTGGTTCTTTCAAAACAAACATGTAGTCAGACAAGTTGATAAATGACTTCATTTAATTGGATGGAATGAAAAACAGTGTTATAACTAATCATATGCAAAAATTCTCCTGCCACTAATGTTAATTCTAATCATTTTAATTTAGTCTAATTCACTTCTTACACATTTGATAGAATTCTATATAAATTGATTTTATTTATTCATGACCCTCACTTATTCATATTCTGTTTGTTGTATTATAAGTGATAATAAATAATTAAAAATACACGTCATTAACATTTTTGTCCATCTTGTTATAGAAGAAAAAGAAAGGGACATCAATTTAGTATGTTACATATTATAGTTCCAAATTCTAAGCGACCTACAAAATCTTATTGATGCAGGCATTTTAAAAAGATTCGAGTTTGGCAATTGACATATCAAGGGCGGTCCTAAAAACCATAGAAAGCGAAGAAGTGCAGAAACTAGAAGAGGAAATGCTATCCACAACTGATTGCGGCTCCTCAACCAGCAAAATACAAGATGAACCATTAGGGCCTCAACCTTTCTTTGGCCTATTCTATATTTCCGGCGCCATTGCTACCTTTGGCTTGTTGATGGACATTGTTCGCTTTGTGAGAAAGAAGGTACAAGAACTTATAAACTGCATGAAAGCAAAATTACTACAAGAAAGACTATGGGCAATCGTATTCCTTGCTCGAAGACATCTAAACGAAGGCCAAAGAAGTAATTCTGTCCCACAAACATGGGAGCCAGGGGAGGCATTCAGTAACAATGAGCTAAGCACAAATCTTGAGTTGGCCAGATTTAACTAATTGCCAGCTGCTGAATTAGTGTAAAAAAGATGGTCACTTTAATAGATAGTTGAGCAAAGTACATCCTTGTCTGTCTTTTAATGACCAAACCCAACTGTGACCCACAGATTCTTGTATGTCAATTCTAAAAATTAATAGAATGCACAATAAAATATAAGCTCCCTCTCTCATTTGTCATGATTGCTTCCACATTTTCTTTTTGTGATAAATGGTAATTTACTTCTACATTTATTTTTATTGAAATGAAAGGATTAATTCTACATGGAGTTCATCTCTTAAAAGATTAAGTATTTTTATCATTAAATTATCTTTTTTTTTCAAATCTCAAAATAAATAAATCAAATAAAAATCAATTTTAATACAAAAAAGATAAACCAACCATAAAATATTCAGTCTTTTAAAAAATTGGATTGTCATGAAATTATCCATTACGAAATACTACATTTGTCACTTGTACATGATAGTTAAGCGGGTTTAAATCGACCCAATTTAAAATTAGAGAGATCAAGAACCTGGCATAACATATAGATTCTGTAAAAAGTCCAGATTTAAGTGGATTCAACTTAATCTGACCCATACACCTGGACCCTATCCCATTTTTTTCATTTTTGGAGCAAATGGCTTTGACGTGGTTAGTTTTATAATTTTATTGTATACCTTTTTAGTTTTGGAGTACTGTTAAGCACATGCTCATATCCCTTGCAAAGCTTTTACATTATCAGTTTCGGCCATTTAGTTTTTCTTTTTTAGCTTCCCTGTACCAGCAATTTTGTCATAAATTTAATGGCCAATGAAACTCTTCTTTTGAGTTAAGTTGATCAACGGAGTAAGGATAAGTTAGGAAGTGGCTATAGACACAGTAAAATTAGTAACACATGGCAAAAATGATCCATCAAAAGTATTCCAGTAATCAAGTAAGTATACAAACAAAGTTCTAGTAAGTGTAGTCAAAATGATCTGAAGAAAAGATATCTATAAGTATATAAAAGTATTAAGTGTGTCATTATCTTGCTCTTGGATGAATAATGTGTGATCATGTATCTTTACCGTATTGGTAACATCAACAAGATTTGCTTTAGGCGATTGCCACAGTTATATTGTTTGTACATGCTTTGATCACGTCTTTTGTCATATGTCAATTGGATGGTTGATGCACTGAACTCTTATTTGATTGAATTCTATGGAAGAGTCGATCAACCAAATGTAACAAGTCAATTGATATAAGTTATTGTTCCTGTCATAGCCATTTCTTCAACTGGTCTTGGTCGATTATTTGTGGTTAATTATCTGAAGACTAATGACTACTTTAGACTATGTCATTTGCCCCATTTCCCCTTAACAAGTACATGGTTAGCCTGCTTAGAGACTTTTCATTCCCCTAAGCCAGTTGTTACCTATATCATTCATGATGACTTTTATTTTCTCAAGGGGTCTCAAAACCCACGAAAGTCATGTCGTGGCAAGGATAGCCATCTAAGCCGTTCATTTCAGTCCTTCCCAACCTTCAAATTCCCTTCATCCTTCTACAAAAGCCAACTCGAGCCGTTTTGGAGATGATCTTTGCATTTTGCCTGCATAAGCCCAAATTCTGATGCTACTTTCCATCACCTTCTCCAGTGCTCTTCTCTGATTTCTAGCTACTCCAACACTTTTTCTGCAGATAACTTCTTAAACTGCTCCTACTTTTGCATTTTAGCTTTTCTTTTTCTTCTTTCTTCTCTCAATATGCACCGGTAATGATGATTTTTCTTCGATGGCACTACTCGTTGTGCCTATCTGGCTTTTCTCATACTGCACAAGAGAGACCAGTGTTCACTATGCCCTTTGGACTAGCCCTTGTTTTTTCTTTTTGCTTTTGACTTCCTTTGCTTGTTGTATCATGCTTACTTGAACATCCCTTCCTTTGTTTGACCCATTCTAACTGTACTCTATTTTCATTGAAGGTGGTCTTTGTATGTGTTTTCCCACTTCATGATCAATAAATCACGCAACCCAATTGACTTGTCATCTGATTTTGACTCTTCATCTAATCTCAGGGAGTTTTCCTCTGAACGTATAGTTTATCATTTTACTCTTCCTCTTCGCGCAATTATGGCCGAGCAATCACACGATAAGAATAAGAACAAATAGGTTCATTTGATTGATGTCGTGCCAAACGATTTAAGATTGATACATTCTGATGTGAAGCTAGCTGCTACTTCTAATTAGTGGTGAAACCTAAACATCATCTAAGAGTTAGAGAATGTCCACATCATAGACGAGTCCAATGAGGGGATTTCTTTGAACCTACTAAAGTTGACAAGCGAGCCTACATTTATGTTACTTCATCATTCGTGATGTTTTATTGAGATGTGATTGATCATCTCCATGTTTGCCCCCTTCTCCGCATTGCAAGTCAGCATTCTCCAAGCTTTAAACATCTGTCCTTGCCAACTGACCTAGAATGCTTAGGTTTTCTTTTTTTGCTTTAAAGTGCGCCTTCATTTAAACTTAACCATAAGGTCCTTCTTTTTCTTTTTTACTTATTCTCAGCAAAAAGCCAGGGGCTAGACACTCTTTATTTAGTGCCCTGATCGGGCTTTTATTGAAAACATGCTTACCAATGTTCGTACCTGGAAGCATTCCTTCTTCAAGGTTTGTATGGCCAAAAGGTTTCACCCATTTTTTCTTCAAGATAAGGGTCATTCTACACAGCCAAATGGTCTTCCCCTACGAAGCTACCCTAAAGTCGTTCTGTTAAAGATTTTTCAGACAATGAATAAGACCTCATTGTTTAACTACTAACACTAAGGTCATTTGATGCACAATCTATCCTTCGTGCGTATTTTGCTTTTGCTCCAGCTTTGCTTTTTAATTTGTATTTACTAACTTTCACTTTGTTTTTTCTTTAGATTGTTGGTTGAACCAAAAAAGATAAAGATCCAACTATCAAAGATAGACCCAAAGAGACTAGCGGAAATTTGTGCCCAAGCATTACTTAAGGAAAAGTCTATTGTTCTGCCAATCACTCAGATCAAGCCATCTTTGAAGCAATTGAAGTTACTAGTGGCCTCGTTTCTTCTAAATGGCCCAATCTTTCACCCCAGTCACACCAAGATACTACCTTCGGACAAGTGGAAAACCCCCTACAAAGACTCTTCCAAAGGTAAGAGGAGTACTTTTTCTAATGCTTCTATCTCTACTACCAAGAAAATAAAGGTAGGCCCTTGGAAAGAGTTATTGTCGATTAAAGCCCCCGAAGGGAGCACCTTATAATTCAATACCATAGATAGCCTATGATACAAAAATGTCAATTATAGGACCTTTTTGCACAACCATTTGCTCCTCCATATTAACCAAGATTGCAATAAGGAGTTTATATTAGACCATGGTCCCCAGTGCCTACTAAAGTCTTTTGCAGTCCAGATTGTTCGCTTAATCACCTCTATCCTAGCCATTATTCCAGTCCTTGCATGAAATGTGAAGGCTTTGGCAAACACCAACCTAAGTGTAGTGGAGGGCCTAAGGAAGGATATTGTGGCTAAAACTTAAGAACTTGTTAATCGGGACAAGATTATATCCAATCTTACTAGTCGTATTCTTGAGCTAGTGAAAGAATAAAATTTTTTGTTCTTAAAGAGCAAGGATCTGGAAAAACAATTGTCCTCTAAGGCGTAGGAGTTAGAGGTCAAATAGAGCAAATGAGAAAAGAGTGAAGTATCCTTTGACAAAAAACTCAAGGTTGCAGTTACTAGGGCCAGAAAGCTTAGCTATCCCCTTGTTTCGAAGTGGATTTGTAGAATCTATTTGTCAAATTCATTATTTTAATTCTGACATGTCGATCGAACTTTCCAAGACCAACAAGGTTAAACCTTTTGGAGTAGATTTTGGAAGAGTTAAAAGAAAACTAGTCTTTGGTTTTATCTTTGCTACCAATTATTGCTCTCTTTCCTTCTTCTATTTTTTACATATGTATGGGATGGTCCGACCAGTCATATGAATGGACTCATGAATTTTTCTTATGCATATAATATTCCTTTAATTGACTCTCGTATAGCATCTTGTTGCTTGCAGCCCTCCAACGAGCTTTTACCTTTTCTATACTCGTCTAAAGACTATTATTTTTGCATTATCGAGCTTTCTAATCAACTAAGCCTCCATTAGGCTTCTTGTCTATTTTTTTCTCCTTCCCCCCCCTTTTTTTACCAACCTTTCAATTGTTTGAGTCTCTACCAGGTTTTTTATCATCACTTTATCTTGTGTTTGTGCTTGATTATCATGTGTCAAGAGCTTCACCTTACATGTATATTTTACTAAATCTGAAGGGGTAGCTCAACTTTTTAACAAAATGCCAAGAGGTTCATTCAATCTTTTATTAGTATCGAGAGATCTATCTAATTTTTTATTCTTGTCAGGAGATATGCCTAGTCTCTTATTCTTGTCGAGGGGTATACTTAGTCTTGTATTAATACCGAAGGACTTACTTGATCTTATATTAGTATCGAGGGATCTGCTTAAACTTTTATCAATACCGAAGGGTCTATTAAGGCTTTTTAAGTGCCAAGGGTTCTTCTATGGCTTTCATGAGTGTCGAGGGATTTACTCCAGCTTTGTACGTGCTAAGGGATCTTCTCGACCTTTGTATGTATCAAGGGATCTATTTAGGCTTTGTAAGTGCTGAGAGATTGCTCAAGCTTTTATAAATGTTAGATAGCCAATCATTTTTTGGGCTTTTTAGGTTAATTGGTATTTTCTGGAATAAGCATTGAGCTTTGCATGCTTTTGTGTATCCAAAATGCCATAACTTGAAATAAAGGTGGGTTTTAGGGCATAATCCTTTCTTTCAACTGCTTGATAATGCTATACCAGTGATGTAACAAGATGCTTCCCCAAATTGCTTGAATTTGATTACATTTCAAAGTGCCTGTGTAGCAGTTTTTGCTATTGTGGATTGGTGCTCTTCTATTGCTACAAGTTAAAGAGGTGACTCAACATTTGGAGTCATATTGCCAATAGAATTTGAAAGATCCTTCTTCCGGAGGCCTATACTTTTCAAGGCCCTGATTACCCAGCTTCACCCTGGGAACTTGAACTCAGCATTCTTGCTCTACTTTTTGAAGGCATGGCAAATGTGTCAACAATCTAAGAGTTTTGAAGAGATTGGACAAGAACGACTCTATCAAATGAGAGACAAAGCCTTTGTGAAGACTACCTCACAACAAGCCTAGGTGTTATAGGCTAGCACATCTCAAGACAATGGTTCTTATGGAGACGAGGCAGAAATGGCTTATTGACATCTGTAATTAAGAGACGCATTGCCATTTCTTGGATTTTTCATAGAATTTAGGAAAATTAGATTTTCATCACCCTACTTAAGCTTTTTTAGTGAATTTGTCTGAGTATTCGTTCCTCATTCTCTTGTGGTAATCCCCTGTAGAAGATGGGATCCAAGTCAGATGATGGTAAAATCAATGGGACATTGATGGCTAGAAAAGCCACAAATGAAGCTAAATGAAACTTTCTTTTTAGGTGAAGTTGACCAACAGAATGAGGAACAGTTAAAAAGCAACTACAAACATAACAAAGTTAGTAGCACACAACGAAAGTAGTCCGACGAGCACACATTGATGATTAAGTCAGTATATAAGTAGAGTTTTAGTAAGTGTAGTTAAGATTATCTGAAGAGGAGATGTCTGTTACTATATATATATAGGTACTAAGCGTCTTAATTATCGTACTCTTAGACCAATAATATACAACTATGTATCTTCAATGTATTGATAGTATTAGTGAGATTTTCATTGAATAGTTGTCGCAATCATATTATTTAGACATGCTAGGATCATATCATTTGTCATTTGTCGATTAGATAGTTAATGTATTGAGCTCTTGTTTGACTGCGTCTTATGGAGGAACCGATCAACCAAATATAATAAATCAATTGGTATGAGTATGATATTGTTCCTACCTTAATCACTTCTTTAGTTGGTCTTTGTCAATTGTTTGTGATCAATCGCCTAAAAATTGATGACCACTTTAAGTATGCCAATTAAAAACTGCCATTTAATGTCTTTATGCTGAAGCACAATCAGATAACTAACAATCCTTTGTTAGTTGTCCAACAATTAAAAAAAAATGGAAAAATAGATTTATCTCATGATCCATTATGAAAATTCTATTCAGCACAGTAGTGTTATGTGGAACGATTAAAATCAATACAAGTAATTTATAGTGGATAACATATAACTTAAGTGACTTAATTACAATTTTATAATAAAAGCAATGCTCTTAAATTTGACAAATTATATCCTTTAATTACATTCTTTCCTCCTTTGCATTTTGTTCCATTGAAAACGGTGTGAGGCGACGGCCAAGAGTTCTTGCTGAATTTCTTTTCCTGTAACGCGTTTTCTTTAAATATTATTATTTTCTCTTGCTTTCTTAGTAGAGTAAATACTGTATTATTTAGACTAATAATAATTGAATTTTCTAGCTCACTTCATTCCTGATGTTCTCTCTGGCTGACCGGCTCTTCTACCACACGTGATGCACTCAAAAGTCACGTGCATACGTGGTAGACACGCACGAACACTGGAACGTGACTCAAAGCTCTTTCTATGGATCTCCGCCGACAATAGCGTTCTGTATTTCCCACCCTGAAAGTCAGATGCAATGATGGAGCGACTTTCCACGACTCCACCACTTCATGTGAGGAAAACGATGGCATTGATCCCACTCCATTTCGCCACACAAAATTTACCTTCTTAATCATAAATATACATTCAGAAAAAGGATGTATATATTAAATAAAATAAAAAAAAAAGCTAAAAAGAACGGATATATCAAGACAATTTCTATTTTTCTATCTTATTTTCTCCTGGAACAAAAATAAATGACAGATAAGACAGCCTAGCTACAGCTTTATAGATATGCCAGGTGGTTCGTGCCACTATAAAAGCTCTGTTTTCCTCTTCTCCTCACAAACACTCCCAGATCTCTCGTCTCCAGCCTGTGAATCCGAAGCCTCCGCGTTCTACGAGGATTCACCGATCTCTGATCGGATTAGTTTTATCCCCTCCAAATGGAAGGTTACGACGGCACAGTAAGACTTGGAGCTCTCAACATGAACTATGATCGGAGTGAATTTGATTCTGGCCCTGATGTCTCAGTGTCTTCACCGATTACTCGACAGAAAGCCGCTGCCGCTAAGCAGTTCATTGAGAATCATTACAAGAATCATCTCCAAGGATTGCAGGATCGTCAAGAGAGGTATGACTTTTCCAGTTTTGAGATTAAGATGTTTTAGGTACCAGCTATTGTACATATGAAGTTTTTTATGGCTCTGTTTTAGACGTAGAGCTCTCCAAAGGAGAGCACAAGAGGCTCAAGTATCAGTTGAAGAACAGGAGGAAATGCTCAGAAATTTGGAGCGCAGGGAGACTGAATATATGAGGCTTCAGAGGCGTAAAGTTGGAATTGATGACTTTGAGCAATTAACTGTGATTGGTAAAGGTGCTTTTGGTGAGGTACACCATGAAGAGTAATATTAACAATAGTTTTCGAATTCTTTCAGACGTATAATCTGCCTTGACTCTGAATTATTAAAACTTCTTGAAAATGTAGGTGAGGCTTTGTCGTGCTAAAAGTACAGGAGAGATTTTTGCCATGAAGAAATTGAAGAAATCAGAGATGCTTAGCCGCGGACAGGTAGCAGCTTTGACATAAGTGTTTTTTTAGTAGTATATATAATACTCCAAAAGCAGCAAAATTCACACCAGTCATCATAAAAAAAATGTAATAATCTCATCAGTGTTTTAATTTATTTCGTAAAAGTTGTCGCATTACACTGACTGGTGTGAAGGTGGTTTGATCTTGCATCTATACTGCTAGCTTTTCCTTTGTTTCTCCTTTTACATTTTTTGTTTCAAAATTCAAAGAAACAATTTTAGGTTGAATTTCAAATTTCAGGCAGAAATAAAAGTTGTTTTCAATCAATATGTATGCTAGTTTTTACATCATGATGTCATTGTAATCTAGGTCGAGCATGTTCGATCTGAGAGGAACTTGATGGCAGAGGTTGATAGTCGATGCATAGTAAAACTCCATTACTCATTCCAAGACTCAGATTTCCTGTATCTCATCATGGAGTATCTACCTGGGGGTGACATCATGACACTATTAATGAGAGAAGATATTCTTTCTGAAGATGTTGCCCGCTTCTACATTGCTGAAAGCATTCTGGCTATACAATCTATTCATCAGCACAACTATGTACATAGGTATGGCTATTATCAGACTTTTCAGGTTTTGTTCTACTGGTGTTAGCATAGCTAATTTGTTTATGAACAGCTATACAACTTGGAATGCATAGGTATCGTCTTTACACTAAGAATTTGGATTATGGTTTGGTCTAAAAAAGAATGAGTACTATTAGTTTCGATGGGAATTAGCTAGAGTCAGCATTCTTAAGATAGAGTGCAGTGGCTTAAAGCATATGCCATTTACGCATAGTTAATCAGATTGTAAGAATATATCTAAGCAGAATTTAATTCAGTTGTACAAAACTTGGTTTGAGTTCTAATAACATAATGACACCTGAACATAAACTGTCAATGATGTCAAACAAGGAAAACATTCTGGATAACCAAAATGAGTTGATTGAAAAACTTAGCTAGTAAGAACTTGTAGATCACAATTTTCCTGCAGAAGGTATAGAGGAAACTTGCATGAGGAACAGGGATTTGTTTCTGGAGAAATATTTAAAAAAATTTTAAATTAATCACAGTTACCTGTAAGAAAATTACTCAAGTAAAGCTTGAAAGATTACGCTAAATCTAATATATTATTCTTGCAGGGATATTAAACCAGATAACCTGATACTGGATAAAAAAGGACATTTGAAGCTCTCAGACTTTGGCTTATGTAAGCCTCTTGATGATAAGTATTCAGCAATTTTGTTGGAAAATGAAGATTTGACCAGTCAGGAATCAACTAGTGAAGCTGAAGGATATTCTGCTCCCCCTTGGATGATGCCAAAAGAGCAATTACAACAGTGGAAACGTAATCGCCGTGCATTGGTATTGCCCTTCTACCCCATTTCAAGTTCCTCATTTTGGTAGCAGTGGCGGCATGAAAATGTGCAAACCAAGTTTCTATTTATAGTGAGCAGTGATTTTGTAAGAAAAAAGGCTTTCTGACATTACACTCTTCAGGCTTATTCGACTGTTGGAACTCTTGATTATATGGCACCTGAAGTTTTGCTCAAAAAGGGTTATGGAATGGAATGCGATTGGTGGTCTCTTGGTGCAATCATGTATGAGATGCTTATTGGGTATCCTCCCTTTTGTTCTGACGATCCTAGGATGACATGCCGTAAGGTATTTATAGTGATTAGTTTTTCTGCTCATTTATTATTATTCATTTCATCATAACAACATATTCTTTCTGTATTCTGTAAGATAATCAACTGGAGAACATGCCTTAAATTCCCTGAAGAACCAAAGATTTCAGTTGAAGCCAAGGATATGATCTGCCACTTACTATGTGATGTTGAAACAAGACTAGGGACCAGAGGAGTCGAAGAAATAATGGTAAAAATTCTTTCAGTTATGGCCATATCTTAATGATAGCTCACATTAACAAGGAACTAACAATTAATTTTATGGTTGGCCTATATTCATAATCACAAGCAATTACCATTCTTCATATGCATCAAAATGAATTGATCTTAAAAGTACCTATCATATCTGCATGACAGTCCACTGTTAACATAAATATCATCTTTTTTTTTCAGGCACATCCATGGTTCAAATATATACAGTGGGACATGCTTTATGAAATGGAAGCTGCATATAAACCTACTGTCACGGGAGACTTGGACACACAAAACTTTGAGAAGTTCCCTGAAGTGAGTGTCTAAAAGTGTATGCCTTGGAAATCTTAGTAGGTGAAAATTATAGCATTGTAAATTCTCTATCTGGACTTAGAATGGTATGAATTGACCCACAATTATTTCTAACAAGCTCTAGAATCATGTTTGACTAAATTCTTGGAGCATAGAAATGAATATCCCTCAATGCTCAGTTCTGCCATCATTTATAGGCCCTTTTGGAACATTTTTTTTTTCTTCTAAATTGTAGACTGCTGTATGGAGATTCTTGATCTTTCCTGGTCACATAAGGTGATTACTTGTCTTCTCTATCATACTATCTGAACACGACTTACTGTTTGTGAGCTTGTCCATTGGCAGGTAGAAGGCCCACCATCAACAGCAGCAACCATAGGACCTTGGCGGAAGGTAATATTTTCATCTAAATTAATTTATTCAAATACTCAGAAAAAGCTTGCATTAGGGTTTGATCATGTATGGCAACATTGTTTTCTTATCCTTGTGCTGCAAAGCAAATTTTAATCTCATTCTCACTTATTCTTCCGTCATTGGCTATTTGGATTCCTTGATTCAACACTTCCTTTATTTGTGTTCTTTTGGTCATGTCATCGTTACTTTATATCTAGCTGGAGAATTTATGTGAAATCAATGTAGTTTGCCCTCTACTGCTACATTATTAATATTGAATAGCTTTTCAGCAACTTGCTTTATCTCCCATTATCATCAAACTTTGAAGTTCTCTTGATAATTTTCCACTTCTTTTTTTATTCAAAGAACTGAAACATTATGATATTCTTCACGTTTTCTGATATTACTTGCAGATGTTGACATCGAAAGACACCAATTTCATTGGATATACTTTTAAGAAATCAGACATCCTTAAATCACTTGAAAGTTCAGGTACGCGAAGTATGGGATTGATTAATTTTTCTTCACAATGCATTATTCCTTATTAAATTGTAATATTTGATTTATGGTGAACATCTTGGTCATTTCCTTGTTGTTTGACCACGATAAATTTATGAATCTAATCTAGTTCAATCAGAAAACACTTGAATGCAATTTTCTTGCTTGGAAAACTTCTTATGGAGATTGGGGAAAGAGAGAGGCACCAAAAAATAAAAGAATGCTCTATTTCCAAGCAAAGAAATAATTTAGCTTTTGAAAGGGAGGAAAAAGGCATCCATCAAACAATAACTATTGGTTCCTTTCAAGCCTTTGTGCTCAATAATCACTCCTGACCTTCATTACACCTGTATATTTGTCATATAAGACACTAATAGAGCCAACAGCATCCGTTCCTCTTTCTCAAGACCTATGTTGCACGGACACTAGAACGCGGACACGGGGACACGGACACGGGGACACGGCATTTTCAAAAGTGTCGGGCTATTTTTACATGGTAAATGAAGTGTCGGTGTCGAGAAGTGTCGGAAACGGGAACGTTTCCGACACGCGGATACG
>JANHAO010016491.1:0-14347 GCA_026873985.1 Saraca asoca
CAAGGCTTTAATACACAATAAGAGCCACAACCCAATAAAACCTATATAACAAATAAACAAATATACATTGGCCCAGACTAGACATTAACAACATATTGGGCATCCAGAATTCAATCACAAGCATAATACAACAAATATTTTTACTTAGCAACTAGGTTACAACACTAATTCATACAAATTTCACAAACAAGTAATATTGGCTATATGCCTAACAAAGCATACGCAGCAGTAGAACAGACATGTAGTGGCCCAATCTGGATATTCATTCTGTTAATCATTCAGAACACAAACTAATACAACGTATAGTTATTATTTTACCAATTACTGTTTCTATATATTTACTGTTTTACCAATTTCTGTTATACACATTTTGCTATTTTATAAATCCATAATTTTTTTATTACAGAAAATATTTCAAATGTATTTCTTTTCTTTAAAGACATATTCATTGGATCTAGATAATTCCAGTAGGTAATCAGAACCAATCAGATCACCCCTACCATCCACAATGCCAGTCAGATATGTTATTTTATTTCACCCTCCTCCTTATTGCTCTAATAGACACCGGGTGGTCACAAGTGCACTTGAGGGTTTCCTATGAATAACCAGTGATTCCAGACCCAAAGGAATCCATCAAGGAACCAAAAACAGATCTCCATGTCCAACGGCATTAAAACCTGGTCAGATCACCCTCTTATTCCTCCTACAGATCATAATTGATATACACAGGTGTACTTGCGGGTTGCCAAAGAATTACCAATGGATCCTCAGTTAAATTATTTTAATTTCAATTTTTTTTCCAGGTGTTACAAATTGTAACCTCCCCAACCTTTATAAATAAGTGGAGGGAGATCATTGTAAGTAAGCCTGAAAGAAGATACTAAAACTCTGTAAAATTTTTCCTAGATTAATAAAAGCTACCATAGACGTAAGGATAGGTACTGCCTGGTTTTGGCCGATCTACATTAAAAATCTTCTGTGTGTTTGTTGCTCTTCCTCTCCATCTTCTTTATTCTCTATTTGTAGTAACCAAAAAGTAGTTTGAGTCCCAAAGAATCCTCCTGGTTGACTAGATTTTGGCAGAACTGAAATTCACCGTTAACATTTTTGGTATCGTTTGTGGGGACTCATCTGCTCTTTAGTTGATTTTCTATACATTGGTTGTGTTGATGTCGGATTTTGATAATAGTCCAAACTCTGGTCAACGGGGGAATTCTTTGGGATCTTTGACCTTTATTCAGTTCAAGCACAGTAAAAATGACAAGAATGGCAAAGAAGGAGGGAATGGCAGAAGGAAAACACAGGATTGAATGTGGTTCGGCTAAATCTGGATATCACCGGACCCTACGCCCACGGTAGCGTGTTATTGAGACAATATTTTTACCATGTTACAATGTTTGATCTCTATTTTGGTAGAGTTTCAACGTAGTCCGACCTCTTCTTTTTTTGTAGAGGGGCTCCTTCCTCGTATTTATAGAGAAGGAGAGGGTACAATAGGAATTACATATGCAATAAATCTATTACATCAACATTTAATGTACAAGACAATGTATACATACTGAATCTCCCCTTTCGGCTACTACAAACTGTCTTCTGCAGGTGGGGCCCCATTTGTACGTTAGGGCGAGGCGGGATCTGGTCTTCTGTCTAGCAAGCTTTTAGGTCGCTGATCATGCTTCATTAGCCGGGTCATTTATCTTTTCTCAAAATGGGGTGCCCGAGCTTGCCTCTTCGTGCACGAGCTCGGCCTGATAAGGTCGCTCCACAACGCGACCCGACAATAGAGTGATTCTGGGCATGCTTTGAGCTGGTCCTCTCGTCGCTCTTAGGCTTCTCTCGAGCTCTTTTGGACCGAACCAATTTTTACATATAACATAAGCCCTTTAACTCTCAGCTCACTCAGCGGGCTGAGAGTTGAAACTCTTTGATTCTAGGTCAATCAAAGTCTTCCCCCAAGACTGTCAATTCATCTATTCCAAGCCATGTTTCTGGCAACACGTGTCCAACAGTTATTGCTAAGTCAACTTGGCCTTTTTCGAGGCTTATTAATGATGACAGTTGGGGGGGAATGATTCTAGATCCTTTAATAGAGACAACCCCGGCTCTATATAAGGGAGAGACAATCCCTTCTGATTTTGCACTTGAGCAAACTATGGAGTTTCCTGATAAACCTCCACCATTTTCGGCATTCTGGCCTTCTTCAAAGGCGTGTATGGTCTGCTGCATAGATAGCTTGGAAGACTTATCTTCCCTGGTAACATGGAAAGATCTCATATGGATCCCAGACTATGTCCTTTCAACTTCACCATAAGGCATTTG
This sequence comes from Saraca asoca, assembly GCA_026873985.1. NCBI lineage: Eukaryota > Viridiplantae > Streptophyta > Magnoliopsida > Fabales > Fabaceae > Saraca > Saraca asoca. Next base: position 2,320 of record JANHAO010016491.1, read on the forward strand.
TTCGATCGGCCAAGCTCTTGGGGCTTCCTGATGTGCTTTCTTTAGGAGGAGTAGGTGGTCGAAGATGAAGGGCTGCAGCGCTGCCGCTCTGCCACTGATTGTGCACTGGAAGAAGAAAGTTGCGGCGTGTGGGGTCTAATAAGTTAAGGCATTACCCTTCGTGGCTGATCTTTCTTCTTAGTCATAGGCTTTTCCCTTTGGTATTTTGTTTAGGTATGTATCCAGAGTTGTCTGTTGTAGATCTGACTCGTTGAGGTTTAATGAATAAAGTTTCTTTTCTACAATTTCTATTTGATATTGTCATTTTCTTTTGTAAACACTTTGGTTTGAACCATCTGTGTGACTTGCGCGTAGTCAGAAGGTAGCACGAGTTGTGAACTAGAGCGATATCATGCTCGAGTCGATCCCGTGGCCAAATAATTAAACACATTAGTGTGAAAACAAGTTCACATGAAAGTTTCAAAATTAACAAGTGAGTGATCTCATGCTCAGGCCGATCTCATGGCCGAATAGATAAGTACGCATGAGAGCTGCGACTTAATTGAGTTCACATGAGAGCTGCAAAATTAAAAAGTGAGCGATCTCATGCTCAGGCCGATCTCGTGGCCGAATAGATAAGTACGCATGAGTGCTGTGACTTAATTGAGTTCGCATGAGAGCTACAAAATTAACAAGGTTAGCTGATCTTGTGGCCGGGGTGATCTTGTGCTCAAATAAAAGGTGACCAATCTTGTGCCTAAATAAAAGGTGACTAATCTTATGGTCGAGGCGATCTTGTGCCCAAATAAAAGGTGATCGATGTTGTGGCCAGGGCGATCTTGTGCCCAAATAAAAGGTGATCAATCTTATGGTCGGGGTGATCTTATACCCAAATAAAAGGTGATCGATCTTATGGTCGAGGCGATCTTGTGCCCAAATAAAAGGTGCCAAATAGGCAATTCACCTGTTAGAAGAAAGCTTAACATTAGTAGTTGTATTCAAAATGTTTACACAATTTACAAAAGAGTACAAGAGTTTGAAAGATCATCCTGAGAGTAGGGGATTGCTCTTACTCGGCGTCTCTTCGGGATGATCCATGCTGTTACCGAGAGGGCTGCACAACGTAGTCATGCAAACGACCTCTCTTGATGAGATCCTCTATGGCATCTCTCAACACCCAACACTCTGAAATGATGTGCCCAAACTCATTGTGATATTCACAAAATTTTCCTTGGTTGAGTCTAGACTTGTTTGGAGTTTTGAAGGGCGGAGGCTTCTCGAAATCCTCTTTATCCCTTTCCATTATGAAGACCCTATCTTAAGCGTTTGACAAGATGCTATAAGTGCCGTGATGACCTGGGAATAGGGGTCACTCATCTTTGCTCTTCTTGGCGAGCTGGTGATCGAAATCATCATTCCCGTTTCCATGATGACCTCTTCTCTTGTTTTGAGTTGAGCTATTCGACTCAGACTTCTGTGGGCCGAAGGTCTCGTCCCATCTTATCTGCTTCACTGCCCGCTTATAGAACTCACCCAGGTTATCAACTAGGGACTTGTATAGACTTTTGAAGAGCTTTCTATCTCAACAAAGTCCCGTCAAGATAACAATTAAGATAACTTGTTCGAAGGCTTTTCCATATTATTCACGTCGCATATGAAGCAAGTGACAAAGTCTTTCAGCGTCTCATGCTTGCCCTGAAAGATTGTAGTGAGATGGCATAGAGGCACAAGCTGCTTCTTCAGCGCCTAGTACTAGTCTAGGAATTTCTCCTGACATTCCTCCTAACTGCTAATGTTGCAAGCTGAGAGGCTCCTGAACAGATTCAAGGGTTTTCACCTAAGGTAGCAGGAAAAACACAACACCTGACCAAGGGGTTATAGGCTTGGAGGTCCATCTGGATGTTGAATAGGTCTAGGTAGCTGTGTGGGTCGCTATCTCCATCATACAGTTGGAATTTTGAGTTTACATGGGAGGGGTTCCTCTATGATTTACCTAGAGAAGGGAGTTCGCTCTCTAAAGTGACTTTGGTTATTCCCAACCTAAGGTCGCTCTTCCAAATGCTTTACCCTTTGAAGGAGATGCTCCACTAAAACATCCAAGCCCCCCAGTCCTTGACTGAAGACCTGGTGGCCTGGTTTGCTTGTTCGGCCATGTAAATGGCGATATGGAGTCTGTTCTTGATTAATACCATAGGAATGCTCAACTCCAGGTACGGCAGTCTCATCCCACACTCTTACATCCTGGGCTTGCGTCTGCACTAACATTGTGATCGTTTTGGCTAACTCTCCCATCATGTGCTCAAGTTTCTCCTGATGATGGAGCTAGACTTGTGCTCTATCTGCATTGTTGGCAGCAGGAGCCGGTTGCATTGAGTTGGCCGGGGGGATGCTAGTGGTTGCGTTGATGCCGAGGGCAGTGGATGAATCTGTCATCGAGACATGACCATCTGGAGTATGGCGTTGTGCATTTGAGGCTCTGGCAGCTCTTCCCTTGGCCATTGTAGCGAGAAGCAAACCAGAATAGGTGAGATCCCCACAGACGACACTAAAATGTTGACGTCAAATTTTGGTAATGGTCCAAACTTCAGCCAATGAGGGAATTCTTTGGGATCTTTGACCTTTATCCAGTTCAAGCACAGTAAAAATGACAAGAATGGCAAAGAAAAAGGGAAGGGCAGAAGGAAAACACAGGATTTAATATGGTTCGGCCAAATTCGGATATCACTGAACCCTATATTCATGATAGTGTGTTATTGAGGCAGTATTTTTACTATGTTACAATGTTTGATCTCTATTTTGGTAGAGTTTCAGCATAGTTTGACCTCTTCTTTTTTTGTAGAGGGGCTCCTTCCTCATATTTATAGAGGAAGAGAGGGTACAATAGGAATTATATATACAGTAAATCTATTACATTAACATTTAATGTACAAGACAATATATACAAATTGAATCTTCCCTTTCGGCTACTACAGACTGTCTTCTACAAGAGGGGCCCCATTTGTCTGTTGGGGCGAGCTGGGATTTGGTCTTCTATCTGGTGAGCTTTCAGATTGCTGATCATGCTTCATTAGTTGGGTAATTTATCTTTTCTCAAAAAGGGGTGCCCGAGCTCGCCTCTTCGCGAACGAGCTCGGCCTGATGAGGTCACTCCACAACGTGACCTGACGACAGAGTGATTCTGGGTGTGCTTTGAGCTGGTCCTCTCGTCACTCTCAGGCTTCTCGTGAGCTCTTTTGGACCGAACCAATTTTCACATATAATAGGTTGATTTCTGGTGTAGCCGCAATGGCTAGAGAAAGAGCTGCCAGAGCTTCAAATGGGTTGGTTGATCCTCAGGAAGGTCATGTGTCTACAACAGACTCTTCCACTGCTCCTATCATAGGTGTTACCATCGGTTTGACTCCAACCAATTCTTGTCAACCTATTGTCGCTGTTAATGGCCCTAATGGAGCGCAAGCCTGGCTTTAACGTCAGGAAAGACTAGAAAATATGATAGGAGAGCTGACTAAAGCAGTCACTGCGCTAACACAAGTGCAAGCTTAGGGTTTCCAAAGGCAGGCCTAAGTTATTACACTCAGTAACATTCTCCAACAACAACGTGCTGGATGTTCAAATAGGGGTAATCGAGAAGTTTCTCCAGGTCGCTATTCTCACGACCAGGAGAGTCGAAGGGATCAACAATCTTCTGGCCAACGATCTGGGGCATGGGACCCACTGTTGGAAGAGTTGTATCAAAAGATGAACCAATTGGAGGAACGTCTTTGAGCTCTGAATGATCGAGCTCGCTTCGACTATAGGTTGTCATTTCCCTATAGAGATCAAAACTTAGCCTTTCCCTCTCAAGCTCAAAGTCCCTGCGATTCCACTGTATAATGGGGATATTGATCCTTATGACCATTTGGATACATTCAATGTTCAGATGGACTTGTAGATAGTTAACCCTCTGATTAAATGCTGAGTTTTCCCAGCTACGCTAAGAGGTGTACCTCGGGCTTGGTTTAGAAGCCTTCCTGTTCACTAGATATGTAGTTAGGAAGAATGTTAACAGAAGTTTATTAGCTAGTATTGAGCATTGAAGAGGCAACTTATGCCCTTCTGCCACCTTGCAATGATCTTCCAATGCAATCATGAGTCGCTAAAGGATTATATTGTCAGGTTCATACTTAAAGCCAACTCGGTAGAGAGTTCATCTGAAGAAACCATTTTGGTAACAATCTCTATAAGACTCTGTAAAGATGAAAAGTTGTATAGAAGTCTATACAAGTTCCTAATGAAAGACTTAACTGAGTTTTATGAGGGGGCTACAAAGCAAATCAAATTGGATGAAATTTTTGCATGAAGTCCAAGCAAAAGAATAAGGCAAACAACTCCATTCAAAATAAGAAGAGGAGTGATCAGAGTCAGAAGGTCGACCCTAGTATCTAGCTCATGAAGAAAGTGAGAGCCGAGCGACCTCAGCCCCTACGTTACCATGATCACTACAGCATCCTATTAGGCACTTCGGATTTTGCCATAGAAAATAATAGAGAAGACTTCAGGACTCCCAGTCTCTTAAGGACTCCTCATAGGAGTAGAAACACTAACAAATTTTGTACCTACTACAATGAGGTTAGCCATAACACTTCAGATTGCAAGCCCTCAAAGATGCAATTGAAGATCTCATTAAAAGAGGCCGCCTTAAAGAGTATTTGCTGTAACCTGTAGGGCAGCAGCCCTTTCAGCCTTAGTGGGATCCCGAACAAGGGCAGACAGCTATAGTGAGAACTATATTTTGGTTTTGTAATGAAGCATGTAGAAACAACTCAAATTTTGATGTATATAGTCTTTGAGCGAATTGTCAGCAAGATATTAGTTCGGAAGCTAGCCCCTGACGTGTGAGCTCCCCCATTTTAGCTTGAGACTGTATCCTTTGAAGTTTCAGGTTAAACTGCTATTACATTAGAATAACCTACTTCTCGGTGTTGTCCTCATGTGATCTGGCATACATATGACTAACTTTCTTAGGCACCATATGCATGCTACCTCATCATGTATATGACCAACTTTCTCAAGCACCATGTGTATACGACCTCGCCATGCATATGACTAACTTTTTTAGGCATCGTATGCATGTGACCTCTAACTCGTGCATATGACCAACTTTCTTAGGCACCATGTGCATACGACCAACTTTCTTAGGCACCGTATGCATATGACCTCTAACTTGTGCATATGACCAAGTTTCTTAGGCACCATATGCACCTACCTCGTCATGCATATGACTAACTTTCTTAGGCACCATGTGCATGTGATTTTGCTATGCATATGACCAATTTTCTTATGCACTGTATGCATGCGACCTCAAACTTGTGTGTACAACCAATTTTCTTAGGCACCGTGTGCACACAATCTCACTCATATGACCAACTTGCTTAGGTACCATGTATTCGCGACCTAATACTCATAGCTTTTATGCGATTAATCATTTGCAACTCGTATATGACTTACTACTAGGCGCAGCTCTCATGTGACCTACTTATACACTATCTATTACTAAGGCACCTTGATGCCCAAACTCATGGCTCACTAAGAAGTATGACCGATTGGATATTCGAATATCTTATTTTACTATGATTTGCAGGAATTCACATCATTATTTGTGATATGCAGAATGTTCAAATGCATAATACTTAATACAACATGTAAGAGTTATAAAGGAAAATTCCATTCATTAAAAGCCTCAACAAGGTAAATTTACATTAGAAAAGGTCAAAATACAAATACAAAATGGCAGAAACCTACAGCTATTACATTCTGGAAAGAAGACTGGCTCCTCGAAGATGAACTCTAGCTAGCACCAACAGGAGGACTGACGGGCACTTTGCTCCTCAATCTTCTTTTGGCCACCTTTCTTAGTTCAGGCTCCTTTCCAACACCTGAGAAGCCAGCGGATGTGGCAGGAAGAGTAAAACCCTACGGCATCACTATGAGGAAATAATCCAAGATCTATGCAAAATCTTCCCAAATCCTTGAAGAAGGATTGCCTATAAAGGCTTCCTATGCAACAAATCATATATGCCTCACTGGAAAGGTACATCATCAGAAATATAGGGTGTTTGTCTGAGGAACCCATCAAATCACTCGATGAAAAAGCAAGGAAGGCCTCTTCTGTCTTAAATAAGACCAGCTTGGTCTTACCAAAAAGTCCAAAGAACTTTCAACCACTTCTTTTAAATGCCTTGGAAGAAAACAAGGCAGACTCATCCATAGTAGTGAGATACATATAGCATGAGGTATAGCTTGGATCAGATGAAACGACAGGCTAACCGAAGACTTTGACTACATGGTTATCCATAAAGAAAGCCCTTTGCCAGCATAACTGTTTCAACTCCCAACCTGCAAAGCAAGTTGAGAGTTGGGGGGCTTATGTTATGGGCATTTTCTGATTCTGTGAAATGGGCTAGTAAAGGCCCAGCAATAACTTAAGTTTAAGTGAGAAAAGAGCTAAGCTCACTAGATCACTAACCACACGAGCATAGAATGAGGCGGAAGCCCCAGTTCACTAAGGGACGAGTCTCGACTCGCATGGCTAGTAACTCGCTATACGCGAGCTCGCATTGCCAAAGGCGAGCTCGCGAAGTTCATCCTTATTGATCTAAGGCCAGTAGCGACCCTAGACAGTCCTAGTTCGCAGACATTGCACCTCACCCAACAAAGGGCTCATTGAGGAAAACCATAAAGCAGCGACCCTCTCAGACTTGGTTTGTGGGAACAGCCTGCAAGAAGCAGCATCATGGGCCCACCCACAGAAAGCAAAACTTCAGAAGTTAGCCAGTAGCTTGTAGAGGCCATTTTGCAGTAGTCTAGATTATCTTGTATATTTATTTTGATATAACAGAAGTATAAATTATGTAATTACAATTGTAATCTCCCCAGCCTTTATAAATAAGAAGAGGGGGATCATTATAAGTAAGCCTGAAAAAAGATACCGAAATTCTGTAAAATTCTCCCTAGATTAATAAAAGCTATTGTGGACGTAAGGACCGGTGCTGCTCTGTTTTGGCCAAACCACGTTAAAAATCTTCTGTGTGTTTGTTGCTCTTTCTCTCCATCTCCTTCATTCTTTGTTTGTAGCAACCAGAAAGCAATTTGAGTCCTAAAGAATTCTCCTAGTTGGCTGGATTTTGGCAGAATCAAAATTTAGCGTTAATAAATCTCGAATCTTTTAAGTATATGAATATAATGATTTAGTCACTTCTATTATTATAAAAAGAATGACAACAATTTTTTTTAATATTGTTTTGTATTTTTGTGAAAAATAATTTTTAATGAAAAATTTATACATTTAATCAGAAAAAGAATACTTAGGTAATGGAAAATTTACAGTTTATTCACATGGGAATCAGATAAATTTCACTTTTTTAAACTGTAATTTAAAAAGTGATATAGTGCCACTTTAGGTTAATTGATTTCACAACATTGAAGGCTACCACGATTCATTCTTCTCGTCCACCTTTTCCCTTATACAAACTAAAATAATTTCATTGTACAGAAATGTAATCTGAATGTAAAATTATGCATAGGAGTGTTATTTTTCCGTTTTTCTTTGCCCATGTTATAAGTGCTACCACCGTAACGAATATGTAACTTCATGGAATTAATAAAGAAAAATGAGAGATAAGAGCATAAAGAAATTTGGATTAACCATTTTTATCTTTTAATTGGGTGACAACAGCAAACCCAATTGAAATGTATTCTTGTTGCTTGCTTTCCCTAAGCAATTTTCCCGCAAAGTTGATCATGACTTTAACTAATGATTAAAAATCACATCCGACTATTCAACCCAAAATGATTGGACTCTTGAATAAAAGAAAAAATAGAATATAGTATGACTATTCCGATTGACCTCTTGAATTAATTTGAAAAAAAATGATATAAAAATTGGTGAATTAATGATAAATCGGTCAAATTATATCAACGATTCACACAATTGAACAAGTTAAAGTTTTATTTTTTAATTTTATTACTATTTAAAAAATTATTTCGTATAAAATTAAATATATGTTTAATGTTTAATATCTTAAATAGTTGAACAAACTTCATTCTTTAAAAATAAAAGTTATAGAACAACAAAATTGGATTTAATATTATTTTTTATGATAATTTAAATTATGAACTTATAAAAATATAAAATTATTTGATAATATTTAACATATTTTCATATTTTATATGTATAAGTTTAATTTTATTTGATAATTTAATTATTTTTAATTGTTATATATTATATTTTTAATATATATTAAAATTATGATTTAATCCCACTTTAATCCTTATCAAGTTATTAAATTTTAAACTATTCTAATTTTTTATTCAATGATGGAAGTCGATTTTTAAAATATTAAATCTAACTATCATATCCATAAATCCTAATCATGATTAATGTGAATATCAATTTTTTTATTGATAATCACCAATCTTTAATTAGATTCTATCATTCTATTATATCTATAGTTCACTTAGTTTTATTAACATCCAAATAATTCAAATTGATTTGATCTTAAAAGAGCATAGAATTCATGAATTCGAAAACCACTAATATATATATATATATATATTAGTGTGCGTATACAAACTTAAGCTTATATAACGTATAGAGTCATTACCTATTTAGGCACATGTCTTTTTCAACATCAGTATTTAACATTCTAGCTTTTCTAAAATGCAACTACATCTCTCTGGTTAACTCTACAAAGCATTCCCCTATAACATCCTAAGCTCCTTTAGTGATAATACAAAATAAAGTTAGTTTAACCTTTGGCTTGTAAGGATATAAAAGCATAGGTTAGACTAATTTTATCCCTAAGGACTTGATGGCTATACTATGTACATTTTCAAAGGGTGAGTAAAAGGAACTAGGATGGTGGATCTCCTAAGGATCAAACCATCCATAGCCATAATTAATAACACATTTGGGGGTTGTAGGGGGATGATTTCTACCTCATGCAGTACTGTGCAGCTAGCTAGGTTTAAGATTATTATATAATGAATCTTGGCTTCATATGCACCTAAAGAATTATCAACTGTGGATGTGAATATATCAACTGTAATTTTCATTGGATTGTTATCCATTTTACTTGTTCGTAGAGGGATTAGCAACTAATTCTTGAGTATCTGAAAAATAATCCATAGAATAATGAGTCTGTGACTTAGTAAGATAAATACGTACCAAACGTATAACTCACTAGCAACAACAATATGTATCCTTACTGCAATCAAATAGCCAGTACTCATATAATCTCCATAAAGGATAATAGGTTATTCGAAGATTTACCACTAAGGTAATTCACATTATGCATTTTTAGCACATTAGGCTACTCTAGGCCAATTCTAGCTCTCATAGCCTTATGTCAACATTTCAAATTTATCATGTATTTCAATTTCATAATGTCATATTTCAACATTTCATGTAATAGCACTATAAATCATGTAATGCTCAGCCATAATTCAATTATAATCCTTCTTGTTACTCCAATCCCGCCTTATACCCAGCCTTTTCCCTCTAGTACCTGGCTGATACCCTTTATCCATATTGAAATACACCGATCTAGGATTCGGTTCATTATTTTTCCTCCATAACCCATCATTCAAATATTAAGCCTTAAGGGCCATGAGATAATCAATTATCCCATTTCTGTAAAGGACATTACATCAATTCTATATGGATATATCTCATTATTATTCTTAACAGTGTGTACCATTCCATGTTTAATGTACATAAACAAGCTTTGTACTATATAATCACTTACAATGATTATAATTTAATCAACAATCATAACATCACAACATCATATGCTATTCAATCTATCGTATACATTATCAAACTTTATACCATAATACTACTCATAGTAATCACATTTTTTTACAATCACAGTCATTCATCATTATCATCATACTTCCTTGTCTTATGATCACTTTAGTTTATAGATTTATTGATTACTTACTCTTGCATGTACAATAATTCAATTCTTTGGTATTAACTTATGAATTACATCTTTATAGCCTTTTATTTATTATACTTGGACTATTTGGATTTATTATAAAAGTCGCTCTAGGAATTAAGATAAGGGTTAGGAAAAAGTAAATATTGGTTGAATAATGTGAAACTTCTTGAAAGTGCAATTAGAATCACGATTAGAATTGCGAAAAAAAAATGAATATGATCACGATTAAAACTAGAAAACTCATGTATGGAAGACTTGATTTGACTTGAGAAAATGTAGTTAAAAGTGTGAGTTTGCTTATCAAATTTTGAAAACTTTGAAGAAGTCCAATTTCAAATGTGATTAGAATCATGATCAAAATTGAAAAATAGGGCAGGGATGGTTGATTTGAATTGTATAATCCTAGTTCAAATTTTGATTCGAATTGATCATGAAAAACTATTGGGTTTCTGCGAGCATAATCGTGGGTTTAGTTCAAAATGGTACAATTCGACTTGCACGAGTAACTTTTGCATGCAAATAGTAGAAAAACAACGGAAACGATTTCTAAATCAATATCACACAATAGGATCTTAACATCTCATATTTTTAGGAGCTTAATCAAGTATAAATTCAGTTATTTTAACTACATACTAAACAATATTCTAACAGATCCATTCAATCATCAAGTCTCGTCATATAATCTCAAAAAAAAAAAATCCATTTCATTAACTTGCATCCCAAATCAACAAATTCCAAGTAAGATTCATATCATAATTTATAAGAGTAATAACTATTACTCACCTTAATAGCTGAAACACCAAAAACTGCAATTACTTTTACAAAATCTTCTATGCTCTTCAAGACAAAAAATAAAAGCATATTAGCTTTTAATCCTTTTTTCAAAGATTTCTCTTCTTAACTAATCATATATGATTAAATTATGATTTATATATCATGAATAAAGTTATATATGACAGATTTAAGTTTCAAAATGTTAGAAAAATTAAATTAATTCATAGGTTAAACAGTATCGTAAATAGTGACAAAAATTTTTAAAAATTCATAATTTGAGTTTCATTTAGTGAATCAAGATGATTTTGATGTTAAAATGAAAAGGATGAAAGGATTCAACAGTAAAAATATAAGAAAATAACACGTAAGAATAAGGGCTCACCTAAAGAGAGAGAAGGTGAAGGTTGCAGAGAGAGAAAGAGGAAACTTGAGAAAGATGTAGAAACAATTGCATAGGTTTACTTGTGCAGAAATAGCTTTATGAAAAGAAAGAAGCTAGCTAGGGAAGGGTATTTTGGAGATAAATTAATCAACTTTTTACTATTTATAAGTTGATCATTTTTTTTAAAATTTTTTCCATTTGAGCTCAAATTTAATATACTTATCAATTTCTAAAAATCATAAAACTTTAATACAAATTAGTTAAATTAAATGCCTTTGTAAAAGCTACAATTTGCTTTTATTTGTTATCCATAATTCTTGTTTTAGATTTTTTTTTGAAATTTTCTGAAAATAAAATTTAAAAAAATACTGATTTCTGTTCCTTAAATATTTATGATAAGTTTTTCAATTTTTGGAAGATTCCGAAAAGTCATATAGCTGACTCCTATTACCTCTCAGCTTCTCTTTAACTCCAAATTCATAAATTTCGAATTTCTCGTAACTTTACTTTTTCAGAATTTTTTAAAAAATTATTTTATTGTCAAAATAAATTTTTGAAAAAATTCAGGATGTTACGCTAACTAACTGATTGAGGGTTACACATAAAATCATCAGATCTAATAGCTCAACACCGATGCTTAAGTTTTATAGTAAGGTTGCAATCGATGCATAAGCTCCATTTCTCCAAGTTGAGCGTGGATTTTGAGGTATGGAATAGTAGGTATAGAGGAATGATTCATGACCACTTTTAATCGTACGGTTACAAATGTTAAAATTGGAAAATGGGTTAAATGCAGTATCGCATGCTCTTCATATGATTTTTCTGTTAGAAAATAGATAAAAATGGCTTTATATGGGTAAAGTGTTTTAAGGAAAGAATTTAGGTGGACGCTATCACTTTTTAAACCACTGTT
>JANHAO010016492.1:0-14393 GCA_026873985.1 Saraca asoca
TGTTTGTGGGGGTTGTGGGTGGGTGGTTTGGTGGTGTTTGGGGTGTGTGGGGGGGGGGGGGGGGGGGGGGGGGGGGGGGGGGGGTGGGGGGGGGAGGTAGAGGGATCAAATCTGCTATAACACATTATTACAACCAAATTTTAGCCTAGTGTAGTAGCTTGAACATTTGATTCACTGTATATATCATAGTTGTAAAAGGCATGCCATGGCACACCGCCATCCTTTGTTGCGCCTCCCAGTAGCTGTGGCGTGGTGATTTTCTGCTGGTGCAGCACGGTGCACGGCGAACGCCATTTGCGCCTTGTTTTCTTTCTTAGAAAATTGAACTTTTGGACCAAATCTGAAAAGTCCAATCCAAAGATGCCCTAAGCCTAGTCCAAGTACTCTCTGCTGCTTATCCTTAAACACAACGACCTTTCTTTAACCAAAAGGAACACACAAAATGAAGCTTTCATCGCACAAATAAATAGCAAAGAGCTTAACACACAGGCAACTAAAAGGACACATTTAGATAGAGCACAAACAAAAAGTGAGGGGGAGTAACCTTTAGATGTTTCTACATTTATATAATATTGTCTTTCTATTACTTAGGATTTTAATGTATGTTTTATGTTTGACATTGTGTGGATTTTAATGATTCTCATGTTGCATAACATTAAATTTTGTGCTGTGTTTTTTCACATACATTTATTCTTTTATGTTTTTTTTATTGTCAACAAATATATTATAAAATTTTAAAAGAAACTTGCATCTTGCATCATGGCGCATGCCACGCCGTGTGCCCTGTGCCATGGTTCCAGAAGCCCGTATTGCCATCATGCGCCATGCACCATAAATAACTATGGTATATATGGTTGATATTGTATTATCTATGTTTCAAATCACAGGCAAAAGAATATTTTGAGAAGGCTGCTGATAATGACGAGGTTGGTGGGCACTATAACCTTGGTGTCATGTATCTCAAAGGGATTGGAGTAAAAAGAGATGTGAAGTTGGCATGTAAGTACTTTATAGTGGCCGCTAACAATGGTCAACCAAAGGCATTTTACCAGTTGGCCAAGATGTTCCATACTGGTGTGGGGCTCAAGAAGAATGTTCCCATGGTAAGTTCTCTATTTATCTTGTTGCACTTGTGCAATTGCTTAGTTTTGCTGGCTGGCAATTTCTTTGTTTCTAATGATCTAGTCTAGGGTTTCTTCATTGTTTTAAGAGTAACCGTTACAGTTTTGTTTAAGATTGCTCTTTAGTTCCTGCTCACAATTTGCCATCTGGTTGAAAATGGACTGTCCATCACTGCTAACGAGATATTAAGTACTGGTTGCATTGTTGGAAGAGATTATAAGAACCTGATGATATTCCAATGAAATTTAACTTGAGTGTTCATAGTTTTTTGGTTCAACAATGGTACAGAGATTCAAATGTAAAACCTCCTGCAAACTACCTAGGCCATTAATGTTCGTTTTAATATACACTTTTTAAGAAAATGTAGGATGATCCAACGCATTGTAAACTAAAAGGTGAATAGCCTGGTAGGGAAAAATATGGATGGTCTGTCTGGTATGCCAATGTTCTGTTACCTTTCTGTTCTGTGTTTAAAATCACCAAGCCAACCAAATTATTGCTTCTCTATACTCTGGTCTTGCTTGTAATAGTTTGTTAGAAGCTTGAAGAAGTCAAGATTCAATTGTTCTTATGGAAAACCAGATTAGTGAGCATGAATTAAACTGAAGTTTTTAGTTGTTAATGTTCCTTAATGATTATTGTGAATGGCCTCAGGCAATAAACGTACCTGCTAATAGTTTGAGCTTTTCTTGGTATCAGGCTACTGTATTATACAAACTAGTTGCAGAGCGGGGTCCTTGGAGTTCGTTGTCTAGATGGGCACTAGAGTCATACTTAAAAGGTGATGTTGGTAAGGCATTATTGTTGTATTCAAGAATGGCTGAGTTAGGCTATGAGGTGGCACAAAGTAATGCTGCATGGATTCTCGACAAATATGGAGAACGTAGCATGTGCATGGGTGAAGCTGGATTCTGCAGAGATGCAGAAAGGCATCAGCATGCACATTCTCTGTGGTGGCAAGCTTCTGAGCAGGGTAATGAACATGCCGCTTTACTGATTGGAGATGCTTATTACTATGGTCGGGTATGTGTTTTAAAGGATGAAATACTATTCTTGATACTAGGAAAATTTTTATTTGAACCATGCTGCTTTCTTTACCTCTGGCTTCTTTTCACTTTTTCTGGTGTTCATGTTTTTCCATCAGGGTACTGCCAGAGATTATGAACGAGCTGCTGAGGCTTACATGCATGCAAAATCTCAAAGTAATGCACAAGCCATGTTCAATCTTGGATATATGCATGAGCATGCGCAAGGGCTTCCATTTGATCTTCACCTGGCCAAGCGTTACTATGATGAAGCTCTAGAGCATGATCCTGCAGCAAAACTGCCAGTCACACTGGCCCTTACAAGTCTCTGGATACGTAAGAACTATGCTGACAGTTTTATGGTGAGTTTCTTTTTCACCTGGTGTAATTCTGCATCTACAAGGAATAACTGAATATTGATATTGTGTTTAATTCTAGTCGTTCTTTTTTCATTGCAATTCTGGTTATAAGTTTGTTGTAAGTTTTCAATTTTTTTCTACATGTTCAAGATAAAAACTTTGCATAACTTCCATTTGAATAAATAATTGAATCTGTAAAACTTGCACCAGACAGAGATTAGTAAAAATAATGGTAATTTACCCACTCTTGATTGCTCAAGCATCATAATAAATGGCTAATTGTGCTGCACGCATTTCTTTCTTTAAATGACGATAAGGCTGTAGTCAGGTCCAATATATGTAACTGCTTTTCTCAAATGTGAGAGATATCAAAGTGGATCCAATACACTACATTCTGTGAATGTGTGGCTGTGCTTCTTCATATTTCTGTTATTATGAGTATCATCATTATCTATCAAATTTCTGTCGTTCATCCAATCGACGCTTATTGCGGTGTGCTTTTTTTCATATTAGGTCCATATGATTGATTCATTGCCTGAAGCCTATCCCAAAGTAGAAGCATGGGTGGAGAATGTGCTTTTGGAGGAAGGAAATGCAACGATTCTAACTCTTTTTGCTTGTCTCCTAACTGTTCTATATCTTCGTGAGAGACAACGGAGAAATGCTGCTGTTGTAGCTGGAGAGGTCGCTGAGCCTCGTCACCTTAACGAGCAGGGCGTACCTGTTCTCAATTAATCGGTGGCACTATTAGCCTACAAGGCTATTTTTGCTGGTGTCATGCAAGAAAAACGTGCAATATAATGTACAGGTCTCTCAGGTTTTCCTTCGTTATAGTTGGATTCGGTATCATTGGTTTAGGACAAATTGTACCATAGACAAAAAAAACTTACATTGTGGAAATAAGAACTGTATTTGTACATCAGAACTTGTGCAAGGTAGAAAATTGCTTCTATAGCAATACCAAAGAGATGAGAAATTCTAGGATAAAGCTTCCATGTACACTTCTCATTTTTTGCTAAGTTTCCTATTTTTTTGCCTTATGAAAACTTCCTACTTATACAAAAAAATTTATTTGCTTTTCACAGTTTCATATATTATTGTAATTTTATATGAAATTTACATAACAAGTACATAAAAATATGAAACTTCGTTGATAAGAGTTGCAAAGCCTAAAAAAATTTACAACTTTTTATAAAAAAAAAAAAAATTAGAACTAGTTAAGAAAAGTATACTAGGTTTTCATTTGACTTACAAATTTAGAATGCACGAATGCAATTAATTCTATTGTAATGTCGGCATATAGATGCTAATATAAATAAATAAAATAAAAGGCAAGAAGTAAATACTTATCTTACTGAATAATCGTCTCTAGGAAACATCGTGACGTTGACATCCAATTTTCTTGCCTTGGTTGTCCGGGAGACTTGAACTTCACCAAGACATATCTTTACTCCTCTCTTCTGCAGTCACTAGGCGGCCACAAAATAAAAAAAATGATTACATAAACTTTTACAATCTTTCTTTCACAAAGAAGGCAATCGCCATGGACTATGAATATATATACATATATATAAACGAAAAAAAAAAAAAACCTTTTTCTGTTATAAACAATAAGGGACAAATAAATTGGAGATCATATTCTTTGACTGAAAGATACCATATTACCGTTAACTTGCAGAGACAGCTACAAATATCAACTATCAATAACTGGGCAATTCTGTGTAAACTCTTAAGATAATTTTGTATTTAGGCAAGTTTTTGACTGGCTATCTGATATAATACAATCTGTACAATTCACTTACATATTTAGTTATTTACAATCAAAATCCTACCGTGAAGGCCCGAGGAAAAGAGAACCTAAGAAATAGGCAAAATGTCTTGTACCTTATGTACACATTCTATTGTAAGATCCCCTACTGTACTCACTTCAAGGAATGAGAATGAAGGCAATAACACTTTATATTTCTTTACTAATTCTGGTGCCAAATATTCGATAAAATCTACAGTTGTAGACACCAGGTTTTGCGACATAGTAAGACTTGAGGCACATTGGCACCCATGGTGCATTTCTTGGAGCATCCTCTGCAACTTTACCATCGTCAGATATTCCGACTCCAAGTAATCTGCTAAGCTTCCTTGTCAAAATGTCCGTGCCCTTGAAACCACCAAAGAGGGTCTCCTACCATATATATTAAAGAGAAGAATAAGAAAGCATCCAGCCACATGGCATGGATCCCACTCTGCAGACTGCCTTCTAATACACTGGAATAAACTTAAGGTTAACCTTTTGCTTTAATAATAACTAGAAGGTCCAGATTTTTTCTTACCCAATCCTCAGCGACCACAAGAGCATGGATTCTGGCTGTTGCATCCTCTAAGGTCAGCTGCATCCTACATGTCTCACAAGGAGGGCAGAACTCTTCAGCTTGCCATGGGAATGCAGTGACCACACGTACCATGCACTTGAATTTAGCAGGCACCTACAAGAAATGAAATTCAAAAAGTAATTGGTACCCACAAATCCAAGAAAAATAGAACTGGAAAGCGAGATTAGTATGTAGGAGAAGGAAAAGTGAATGTGAAGGATGTGCAAAGAACATGGACTCTAAAAGAACAGAACAAATCACTAACATCTTTCAATTCAAATGGCAATATTATTTACAAAGGAGTAAGTTATGATACCACTGCATAGCCTTTACAGAAGTACAAGTGAAGAAAATGCAATGGGGTACCTCTAAATGGGTGAACACATCCATTAAAGAAACAAACGGGACATCAGGATAATCAACCTCTGCAGGGGAAAAGGACGATTATTACAGAAAAAGGGAAGACGCAAGATATGACAATCATAAAAGGTATTAGAAAAATAAGAACCCTTAACAATGATGAAACACAAATCTTTTTTTGTTTTAATCAGTAAAGAAAATTTTATAAATAGAGTAAAGATTGCAATGAAACACAAATGTAAAACCTGTAATATTTGAAGGCGAAGAAAGGCTCCAAGAAGGCATTCTTCCACAATTCATGGATATCCGCTCATTATACAATCTGATTCAAAGTACAGAATTAACATTGCACAAGAGTTTCAATCAGATGAAATTATATACAACCATCCCATTATAAGTCAGCAGATTAAATAATCACCTTTGGCGCTCCAGTACAAGACAGTCTCTCTCTGGTGTGTATCGGAGTTTTGTGAAAGGACTAAATTCACCACACCATAATCCTGAATTAACTCCAAGATGAATATTGACAAACTTGGTCCATATACCAACACTTAGATCTTTGAGGGGATTTTTCTCAATGCCTTGATTGAAAGTTATTCTTAAAATGGTTCCAATGGTAGGAAAAGTACAAAATAAATCTCTGTACAATGGCAAAGGTTCGGGTTGTAATTCATCTCCTAGCCTGAAATTTATTAAAAATGTAATCAAATTTTTTTTTCAGATGATATCACCAACTAAAATACTCTCCACAAACAAATATATAACCAGTGTCCTATGCCATCTATCCTAGTGGTCAATTGAAAAAAAGGGGAAAAAAAAAAGAACACAAATAAACAAAACATAGATTTAACATTGTTGTTGTCTGTGAAAAGATCAAAAAATCAATCTTCATTATCACACATGTCAACACACAAACGCACAAGTCATTAAAATATAGAATAGTGCATACAGCACACTAGGAAATTACAACATAAGAAGAAATATACAGAACACTAGGAAATTACATCATAAGAATAAATATACAGCACACCAGGAAATTATATCATAAGAAATATACCCCTGATAGATTTCCGGATGATCATATTTAAATTTTACATTTACATTTGGAAATAAAATATTAAATAAACTAGCAATGTAGAATTTTAATACTAAAATTCTCCCAACTCACTTTGTAGATATACTATTTGGTGGGGCATCAGTACCATCCCAAACTAAGACCTTCCATTCATCTTTGGCAGCCTCATGGCAATGAAGTATCTTCAGGGACAAAACACCAAAAAATATGAAGGATCAGCACCTTAGAATATTAACTACTTAAAGTTATTTTTTCATGGGTGGCAGTGGGGGTTGATACAAAACAACCGTAAAAGAAAACTCATGTAAATTACAAAGACGGACTTAAAAATTTTCTAACAACTGTGTATGTTTCATGAATAAACAAGGGTCTTGCATATTTGCTCAGATAGGAAAGATCAGAACTAAGACACAGATGAATTACCTTGCATGCCAAGTTGATGTAACCTTCTTGCTTGATATCACTCAACAATGGAAAGTTACTGGAATCTACAAAGCACAGGAATAGCTTACATTTAAAATGTCTGAATATAGCAGACAAGTAGCTTTAGCAAAGCGATCATGAAGATACCAGAAATATAAAACTACTGATACAAGGAACTATAAAACTACTAATAGCAATCCGCTAATTATATCCCTCTCCCCCCCCTCCCCCCAAAACAAAAGAAAAAAATTGATTCCTGTCTTTGCCACTGTATATATGCATGTTGCATTAACTGCATTCAATTACAGACTGCTGTAATCTTAAATTACCTTCACAAAGCTGAAAGTCAACGAGCCATTTTCTAAGCTCAACTATGAACTTTTTGCTCAGATTTTTTGGGTTAAATTTGGAAGAAACTTGATAAGGGATAAAATCTTCACCATCTTTCCCTTTATATAGAGCAAAAGTAGAATACTTTTTGTTGAAAACAGCATTTACTTCCCCTTCATGGGTTCTTACCTACATAAATATAATAAAAATAGAAACAAGAACCTCAAGATTATTTCATAAACAAAATTCATAACCTTTAACATGATTGTGATGTAGCAAACAAATGAGCTTAAACTAGATGTTCCATGCATTTTCAGATTTCTTATGATAAAAAGGAAATGCACTATGTCATATCAAAGACAAAAAAAATATGGCTTTTTAAGACTGTGAAATTAGAAAAATATTTAAATTGAGTAATTGATTCACTAGCCTCTTGATGCTTGTGGCCAATATCTAAGATTCTAGAATTATAGGATATACTCTAATGCAATTTTATTTTAAAATATCAAATGAAATTCTGTTTTCTAGTATTATAAGAATCTAAGTGTCTGTCTTGGCTATTAACTTAATTAACCATGATGTTCCTACATTCTAGTGTTCTACTCCAAGAAGAAACATATATACACACCAAGTTTACAATCTAGGAATACCTGAACATGACAAAGTTCAATCACGTCTCCACAGGCAGCAACATGGGGAAGATTTTCGGGACTTTCAGTAAAAAAATTAACAGAAACCCCATTTTGCTGATGTGATTCATCAATTACCCTTAGGGTACAGCAGTAATCTGCAGAGGAATGTTCATAAAGATTAAATGTCAAGAACTTCAGCACTAAAAAAAAAAACATAAACACCAAATCCTTTTCAAAAAACCACTATAATTTCTTTGGACCCATGAAGGATGCAAGCTCATACAAGTAAACTTGTGAAATACTACCAAAAGAAAAAAACCTATCTAAGTCGTCACTCGGAGACTAAAGTAACAAAATTTCAATTATATCAATAGCAACCAGAAAGAGGGAAAAGGTAGCAAATCATCCTAACAAGTCCATCCCCGAAGAGTGCAAGAGAAGTAGATGCCTGTAAGTATTATCAGTAAATCATAACAATGCATCTGGCTCAGAACATACACCTTAACGCAATGACTCATCAATCTACTACCAATGAAATAAATGGCAGCCGTAAGTCCGGCCTTTGTTTCATCATTGCCAGTCAAAATCTGTTAAACTCACAGTTCACTTCCCATGTCAATAAAGATAACAAAAATCAAGAAAAATTACATACTTTGAAGAGTTTCGCAGCTGGGTTTGAAATTTTATAGCCTTAAAAAACCTAGTAGCTTATACTTTGAAGGAAAACTTTAACAAGCAACATTGTCCGAGGAGGGTCTTTTACCAGTGCCCTTAGATCGCCGTGGGAAGGCGAACTCAACAACAACGGCTACCAAGTTCACTTTCTGGTTCACACAAGTAACTACATCTCGCAACGGAAGAAACTTGTAGTCGTCTCTAGCTCCCATTTTTCTCTATCTCACCGCCATATATGTGCTATGCTCTAGGGTTCTTGAGAAAGCAAAGAAATTTAAATTGGAGGAAAATGGGCCAAAAACTGCCCCCTTCAGAAAATACAAGATATGGTGTGTACATACTTTCTCATCACACGTCGTTGCGCAAAAATCGTTACGCAAACAATTTTAAGGTTGGGACTACAATGCCACGGTAGTGACCCCAGTGTGCTGGTTGTGTGTGGAGGCCTTCAGATGGTGAAGTTATTAACGTGGGATTTGTTAATGAATCTTTGCATATTCTCGATTAGTAACCTAAAAAATGCTTGATTTCAAAACTAGACCCACCCCAATTAAGTTGCAATTTCCCTTTTTGTGAAATTCGTTTGCACTATATTAACGATGAATTAGTATAGTGAAAATAATATAATCAAATAGACATACTGATATATAACTGAATTACATTAATAAACAAAAGAGGAATAATATTATAGTTTAGTACTAATTAAATTTAATCAAAA
This sequence comes from Saraca asoca, assembly GCA_026873985.1. NCBI lineage: Eukaryota > Viridiplantae > Streptophyta > Magnoliopsida > Fabales > Fabaceae > Saraca > Saraca asoca. The sequence continues at coordinate 9,086 of JANHAO010016492.1, forward strand.
CAAAAATGGGAAAATATATTATAATTTGGAATGCTAATATAGGAATTTAATTTAATTTAAAAATGAGAAATAATATCATATTTTAATAGATTGATATAGTAATCTACTAATTGTTTCAATAAAATAATCAAAATATCTAAAAATTAATTAAGCTAATTAGCATACTATAATTTATAAGTTATGAAAAATAATGTGAGTGAAAAAAAGTACATGAATGATTAAGAAAAATTAATGACATTCATTTATGATCAATTTTATATAGTCTTTTAATTTTTAATGACATTCAATTATGGTAAATATATTTAATAATATTAGTCAATGGATTGATATGCATCATGATAAGAATTTAATGCAGTTATTGAAAATTTCATACAAACCTCTAATCATATAGCTTTCTTCATATCAGTTCTCTCATTAAACTCTAGCTACGAACCTTGATTCCCATCTGACACTTCACTTTCATCTATACTAAGCAATGCATCACTATCTTTATGCTCCGCACAATCCACTTCTTGCACAATCTCTTGCATCCTGAACTTGTGAACTATATTGCCAATTAACATGCTTTATTTCCATCCATTGAACAACCTTATTTTCTGTCTCTTTTGCATTATACTAGGCAATACCTCACTATCTTCATACTTAAATGCACAATCCACTTATTGTACAATCTCTTGTACCCCAACTTGTGAACTATATTGCCTATTAATATGTTTCGTTTTCATTCATTGAACAACCTCATCTTCTATCTTTTTTGCATTATTTTCAGAAAAAGAGATTAGGAACATCATTATCATTAGTGTAAAAATTAGAATCATCAAAGTTTAATTCTTCTTCGTCAGTATCACTATCATGAACTGTATTTTTGGGACTATTCTTTTTCTTGCTTTTTCTTGTGTCTTTTCCTCTTGTAACTTCAACAAGCACACCTATGAGATTTAGAGGATGTAGTTCCTCATTTTTTGCCAGTCCATGATCCACAAACATTTGTACCTTCTTATCCCTTCTATAGGTTGTCATAGTTTGAATGATTACTAACATCTTTGTCTAGTTTCAAAGCTTTACTTTGTTGAATTCACTATCTAGAGAACCTGTAGTAAAAAGAATCAACATTTTGGAATCCTCACCACAGTCTTGGAAAGGTATGAGATACTAAGTAAGTTAATAATAAAGTCATCTAAGACCCTGCATTATATTGTGATCTAGGAGAATTTTTGAATTTCCAACCAACATGCAATTCAAACGTAATAGTCTTCATTAATTGAGATATTTTAAAAAAATTTGTTAACTGAAAATTTGAAATTTATTATAGTAAAGAAAAATAAATGAATTTACAAACAAAAAAGAAGAAGAAAAAATAATCTTCAATGCCCAAAAAGCAATAAAAAAACAAAATTCAAGAGAATAAAATGAGAGTTGTTGATGATAAAATCTGGTCAACAAGTGTAAGTCCAATGTTATCCCAAACTGTAAGTTAAAAGTGTGAGCAAATGAGAAAGAAGGAAGGAGAACAATAAACACCAGAAGCTTTTATCGTGGTTCGATTAAAGCCAATCGACCCCTACGTCCACGGTGAGTTGTATTAAATCTGTTTAATGATTTTGTCTGTGAGACTCAACAGAGATATAATGCTAAGTTACTATTTCGACAGAGTATCTGCATGCAGTCTATTTTTCTTCTTGTATTTTGTAGAGGTCCCTCCTTATTTATTGGAAAGGAAAGGGTTACAAGTGTAATTTGACAAGTAACAAAATGATTATTTTCACCACATCGGGCAATAAATGCTTGGCAGATGATAATAAATGCTAAGCAAATCATTATCAGACTGTTAGGGCTGATGTGTCGGTTCTAGAGGCTGAGCTGTTAGTTAGGAATACGTGCCCTTAACTGATGACTAGGCTTCCGTACTGGTGCCCAGCTCACTATCTTAGTGACTTGGACTTGTGCTGGATAACTTGTTGACCAGAGAAGTTGATCCCATCGCTGACCTTGCCTAGAATGAATCTGTTAAAGGATGGTCAGAGCATCGCACTTTGCTCAGGAAGCTGGTGCCCTCCTTAGCGAGCTGGGCTTATGCATCGACCTCACCATGCATCCTTAGTTTGCGGGCAGCGAGCTGGTACCCTACTAAGAGTCCTCAATTGTCAAGCGATTTAGGCCTCCTTTTCAGTTAGACTCTACTTCTTATTGGGCCTTGGCCAGTCCATGTCAAGTAAACTGAAAAATACTCATCACATCAAGCCCCCAACTCTCAGTTTGCTCTATAGACCAGAAGCTGTACTTTGCTGATAAAGCCTTTGCTCGCAGTTTATAGCATTGTCAAGTTTTTCATCTCCAGTTCATTGTTTAGTCAAAAGTTTTTGCTTATAATCTGTTATGTTGCCATTTTGGATTTCAGTCTCTCACTTCATTTGTACCAGGCTATGCCTCCCATCGGGGGTGCTTTCCAGCTATTGGCGTGATAGTCTTACTTTGTTGCGAACCGTTCAATTTGGTATAGTTAGATATTCTCCAGATTCTTTGGTGAAGTCGGGCTTGTCTATATAAGGTGCGGGAAATCATCTCTCTTTCTTCACAAAGTAGCCAAATGAGTGCATTGGATGATCCTTTCATACTTTTGAGGCTTTGGCCTACATCTTCATGTTTTGAGGCATATATGGTTCACTGCATGAGTTTGCGAGGCATGAATGGTTTGCTGCATGTGGTTCTCGTGGGGTATTCTTCACCGAGGACCTTGGGAACCTGTCTGTAACCTCCTTTTGGAGCTAATAAGTTTAGCTATCTCTTTTTTGTTCTTTTGTCCTCTGACGAGCTAATTGCTTAGTTTCTAGCTGCGACCAGGAGTTGCAGGGTGGAGGGAGGAGCTTTCAAATTTAAAGGAGGCTTGGGCAGAGGAGTTGGAACTGTCCAATTTGTTTGTTGGTCTTGCAGCTTGTCACAACTCAGTCCTTTCAACCGGGTTCTATTGTACTCTTGTTCGACGATGCTGAGTATCTCTGGATCTCCAGGTAGCTTGATGAAACTGAAGGATGCTTTCTTTGCTTATGAGGACCAGGGAAACTTGTACAGCCTTTCTACCTGCACCCGACGCTATTTTCCTCGCTTCAGATTAGGCAAAGTCGAAGCTGAAGCAGTCCCTTTTACATATTATGGCTACAAGCTTGCTGGCATTTAGCCTTTCCTTAGTCAATTATAAGCTTGTTCTGTCTTGTATTCTTAATCCTTTATGTAGTTTTACCCCGTTGAAAGAGGTTTTGTAATAAAAATTTACTTTTTATTGTTCCTCCCGACTATGCCATCATATCGATTTCGTCGATTGCTGTTGGCAACATTAGTCCCTGTAAATCATAACTCGAAAGTCGTTAGATAAGGTGAGTGCTCATCAAGCCAATCGGCCTCAAGCGATATTAATCAAACTAATTCAAAAAGGGACTCTAATAAATAAACTATGGCTTTAAAAGGATATGCGCCAAATTTGGGTGACCAATCAGTCATGCTGGTTCATTTCAGTCGGTAATGGAATTGAGCACTGGTGTGCCTTTATTGTACATGAGCTCGAGTGCCAAGGCGTTAGAATGCTTTCACCAATGTGAGGTGAGATGTCTACATAGGTAGCATAGATGCACCTTAGCTCGCGCAAGAGTTTAGTACTTTAGCACTTCTTGGATGCGAGGTCTTGATAGGTTGCATGAGAGCGCTTTAATCCATGCAAGATTTTGGTGCCGTTGGCACTTCTTGGACGTGGCTTCGATATTATCTGCGTAAGAGTTTGGTGCTTAAGGCACTTCTTGGATGCCGCTTGCATAAGAGTTTGGTGCATGACTAGCACTTCTTGGACACAAGGTTTGAGTTGTCCATGCAAGAGTTTGGTGCTTGAGGCACTTCTTGGATGTGACTCATGCAAGGGTTTGGTCTATGGCTAGCATTCCTTGGACGCGAGGTTTAAGTTATCCACACAAGAGTTTGGTGCTTGAGACACTTCTTAGACATGACTCACACAAGGTTTTGGTGCATGGCTAGCACTCCTTGGATGTGAGGTTTTAGTTATCAGCGTAAGAGTTTAGTGCTTGAGGCACTTCCTGGATGTAGCTCATGAAAGGGTTTGGTACATGGCTAGCACTCCTTAGACATGAGGTTTGAGTTATTTGTGAAAGAGTTTGGTGTTTAAGACACTTCTTGGATATAGCTTGCGTAAGGGTTTGGTGCGTGGCTAGCATTCCTTGGATGCAAGGTTTAAGTTATCTATGCAAGAGTTTGGTGCTTAAGGCATTTCTTGGACATGACTCATGCAAGGGTTTGGTGCGTGGCTAGCACTTCTTGGACACGAGGTTTGACTTATCCGCGCAAGAGTTTAGTGCTTGAGGCACTTCTTGGACACGGCTCACACAAAGGTTTGGTGCATGGCTAGCACTCCTTGGATGCGAGCTTTAAATGTTTGGAGTCATGACCCACTACTCATGATCTATAATTCCATGAGCCATTTAGCATACTTCTGCTAGCTCTATAAGTGACTGTCCCATTTCCCATAGCTAGGTCATCATGATTACTCTTACCTTTGGCACATGTGCACGCTACTGCTATCAGTCAACTGCTGGCATTTGCTAAACCGTCAAATCGTGGGTAGCTAATAGGTTCCCACATCCGACAGTGATGTCATGTGCCTTATAAGTTAAAAGGGCTTCTCTCTTCCCCCTCACTTGCCATTTCAAACTTGAAGTTCTTGAACTTTCTGCACTTGTTCTCTCTGTCAACCACTGCCATCACTTTTGACATCTATTACCATCGGCATCACTTTTGTTCCCTGGTGGGTGCTTGGATTTGATTTGCTAGAAAACACTTTCACGTGCATTCTCAGGCGTTCTGTTTCAGTTAGCTAAGGTAAGTCTTCCCTCATTTTGCCATTTCTGGATTTTTCTATTCTATAGTCTAAGGTTTATCTGCCATTGTTTGTGGGATGAATGCATTAGCCGGTTGAGGTTGATTGTTTATGAATTTTTTTTGTCTGGTTTGGTTTATTTGGTTGGTTCTATTAGTGGATTCTTGGTTTTCTGGTTACCATTTCGAGTTTAGCATCTACTATTCAAGTTTTGTGATTCAATTTTAGAGTTTTTTCTTATCCATTAGAGTCCGGGTCATAAATGGGTGGTTCGGGATGTTCATGGCCTGCCATATAGAAAGCTATTAGCCTTAGTTCTTGGTAGGGTTTGGTTGTAGTGACCTGACTTGTAATACCCGAAAAATTAATAAATTAAAATGGAAAATTGAAAATAATAGTTGAAAATGAAAAAGGGCTAAATTGAAAAGTGTT
>JANHAO010016493.1:0-14351 GCA_026873985.1 Saraca asoca
ATTTTGTTAGGAAATTGCACATTGATCACATTTTGGCATGCTATTTTGTTGTGCATTTCCTTTGCATATATCCACACTCATATTAAGTCACCGGATTATAAGTGTCTACATGTAGGAAATCATTACTCCTTCGAGTAAGTTTTCTACGCTGTTGAGATGCTTATGATCCATTTTGGACCTTTGGATTTTTGCGTTGGGTCATCGGGTCATAGGTATTTTGCATGTATGATATCTATACTCCTTCGAGTATGATTTTCTGCATCGTTAAGGTACTAATGCACCTATTTTTCATATTGTATGAGAGTGCTGGTTTAATATGACATCTTGCTGTGGCCATATATTGTTTAGGTCTTATTGCATTATGTCATCCAAGTGGGAGAAATGTTAGCATTTTTTTTTATTTTGGACTAACATAATACAATAAGTCCGATTAGATGTCGTTTTGTAGAACCTGCTTAGTAGAAAGCCTATTTAGTGATGTGATCTTTGATTGGGCTAATGTGGATATGGGCTTGCTTTTGATGGGTTGGCTTGCCCTATCCTTTTTATAATCACAGGGGAGGCCCCTATTCCTAATCACTTCAGAAGACCAGTTTTCCCATCAAAGCTGTTCTGATAGTCTGAGTGGGCATAGGAATAGTCTCTCCCCTTTCTTATCTCTGTAGGACATAGGATTGAATGGCTTCTCCATCAGCTTTGTTTCCAGGTAATTCTGGGAACCTTTTGGTATGTTTTGATAGTTTATTTTATTACATGCCATATGTAGTGATTTGTAATATAGTTTAGCATATTACAGACATGAAATTATAAACGCATAACACGACATGATGACTGGTTAAGATGGATGCTATTATAGCTACAATATCCACCGTCATCGTACTTCGGCAGAGACATGGCAAAATGATAATGTGACACTTAGATATCTTTCCTAGAAGGGAACACGATAGATTTTATTGTAGATTTCAAAATCTGATAAAAGACCAGCAATTTTGATGGTACGAATACCAAAATTGTAATGCTTGCAAGCGACAAGGCAGCTATGACGACGTGAGTATGTCCTTTGAGCATCACAGCAAGTGCGCCACAAAAGGCTGCAATCATGGATACCACAGAGACGAAGACGAAGAGAAGGCCAAAGAGTAACTCCAGGGGCAAGGTCCTGAGGAAATCCTTTTCTGCGTAACGAGATGTGAGGATGCCAATACAAATTAAGACAGAAGAAGTCGTCAAGAGAGATATTGCATCTGCTATGATGAAAATTTTAAACCACTTGTCTTGTTTGACTTTGGTTGTTTCGCCATGTAAAAAGATGGGTATGCCAGTATTCTGGTCGAGTCCACCGGGAACAGTGAAGGCTGCGGCAAACATGATAGTCACGATAAGCGTGACCACAGGTGTGAAAGAAGTTGCCATATCTTTTGCCCATTTCTCACCAGCTTTCACCAGCTCCTCGTGATTTTTGGTAAATATTTCATGAGGTTTTTTACCATCTAAATTTCGCATTTCCTTGCACTTAGGATGCACAATTCTCTTCACCGCTTGCAAAATTATGAGAATTCCGTTTAGAACATGATTGACAGATTCAACTTGCCATCTCAATCACCCATTAATTGGTTTTGGTTAGTTCAATTAATGTTAGAGGAAGTATACAAGTGTTATTCTAACCAAAGACATAGCAGATGAGTATGGACAATGCATTGAAACTAGACATTTTATATGGTTATGTTACACAAGAAAATTCATATCAATATATACTTTTATAAGTTTTAGGAAATTTTTTTAAAAATTTTTAAAATTTTTTCATTAAAATTATAATTTTTATATAGAAATGAGGTAATTTTAAAATTTTTTTGTCATTAATATACTAAAAATCTAATTAAATAAAAAGATATTAATTAATTAAAAACAGAATGATTTCTTTTCGATTATTACGTTGTTGTGATTACTCTCTTTATTCTGCTGCATCTTCTTGTTTTCACGTTTCTTCTTCTTTTATTTGTCTTATAGTTGCATGTTAAGGTAAGGAATTCAATTATCAATAGTGATTAAATTATTTTTCGTAATAACATTATCAATTTAGTAATTATTTAATAAAAAATTAGTCATGAATTCTGATTCGGGATTCTTTTGCTTTCTTTCAGATTTTTACGCATTGCCAACCATAATCATCTCGTCATTAATTTTGCTTTGTTATGTTACTAAAATGATTTAATTTCTATTTTCTGCCACTTCTCCTCTACTAGACTACTAGTATAAAACTAGTGACCCACACATAAAAAGTTTGAATTTGTAGATGATTTGCCTACCGTGAGTTTGATTGAATGCCTAAAATGACTCTACTGAATTGTGTCGCACATACTAACCTAGAAATGTAATTTGGAAGCAAATAATGGGCTTCAAAATTTGTGTATGTCACGTCCCAATTTTGGAACATGACTGGTGTAGTAAGTATCACAAATCTTACACTTCACAATCGATCAACAATAGCCATGTTAGAAAAGAGGTTTTAAGGAACCCTTTCCTTGAGAATTTCCCAAAAATGCATTTATTCATATTTTAAAGGAATTGCTACAAAATTAAACTTTGAAAGAGTTTTCTCTGTTTTTTGATCTCTTGGCTCAATGCCAAATTATTAGTGGAGGGCTACACACCCTATCAAGCACCTGTATAGATGACTCAGATCATACACAATATCACATGTCATAAGACAACATAACTGACACAAATATAACAACCTAATACATACACGCATATGACCAATGATTCAATTGCCATATATCTCTTTCGAGCTCTTGTTTTCAATCTCGGACAAGCTAATCTTCTTGAAAGTGGGTCATCCTGAAACCTAAAATCATTTTCAAAATAGACGGGGTGAGTCTCATAAAAATTCAATGAGTGAACAAACTACACAGAAAATACTATATTATAAAAATACATATCACTTCATAGTGGCAATATGTAACAACACTCTTTTTAGTTTTCCTTCACTTGTTAAAATAAGAAGACATTTATTTTTCATATGATTAGAAAAGTAACATTACTATAAAAATAACCAATAACTATCTAAATCCCTAAAGAAAATGAGACGATTGTTATGGAAAGATATATTTTTACATATCAAAATTTTTATGTAAGCATTATGGAAACTGAGTTAGTAAAAAAAAAATAATAGTCATGGTAGCTTGGAGTAAGCTAATGAAGTGTTAAGAGTAAAACCAAGGAGAACATGTGAACTAGTATACAATTACTCAATAAGTTTAGGTTTTATAAAAAAAAGGGTAGTTCAAGTTTCATACAAAACAAGAGAATAGTCATTTAACACAAAACACTTACATCAAGTATGAAAAATAAGATAAAATATTTCATACTTCATAGATATACATGTATCATGAAAATACAATATCTCAACATACAGTTAGGATCTGATTGTGAGTTTCTATAGACAACCTTGCCTAATAGAAATTAGTCATCATCATTCACCTTATTCTTCCAACAGTTGTTCTCCTCTTATCCTTCTTTCAGATTCAATTATATTCACAAGTGCACTTGGAAGTTTTCTAAGGAATTCCTTAAGGATCCCATTTTTAGATAAAATTGCATTTACTAGACCATTATTAGGCATTTTCATAAGTTATATATACATTTTCAATATAACTGGATGAAAAGATAACCAAGCATTAATAATTCATATTTCAAAAATCAATGTTTCCAATATATGTCTATCCTTCCTCATACAAGTATACAATATGGTTTCAAATCACTCAAAGTTATAGGGCTAAACAATCCAATATTTAAAACATTCAATTGTCATTCCATAGCAAAGCTCCAATAGTAACTCATAAAAAAGTGCACCATATCTCATACATCTTAAAAATATTTATAAATCCTTAAATTCAAAATGGAAGTTTTATTCCAAAATTAAGTGTTCAACTAGAAACCACCAATAACTTTGTAAATAAAGCATAATGTAATGTTCAAGTCAAATCAATAGAAGAAATCATGTTTTGTATAGCATATATATACATAGAGAAAGAGTAAGTCATTCACTCACTAATTCTTAAGCTCATTGAGTTTAATTTCTGGCATTCCAATTTCCTCAAATCCTTCAAGCTCTAGGAAGGTGAATTAGGCCTCCCAAGCTTCTCAGATTCCTATTATGTTAAGAAGGAGGTTCTCTTGTTAAACTATCAAACTCACTTGATATATACTACTTCATCTGATATCTAAACTTACACACTTTAGCCTATTAATCTAGTGGCATAATTAACTTTTTCCTTAAAACCTTTTATAAACTATATCTATAAATTGAATTGGAATTATTAAGATAAACTGGAATAGGTTATTAATAAGTATAAAGTTATTTTCAATATCATTTGAACATAACTCCAAATCAACCCCTTATTCATACCATACGAATGCTAAAGTTCTACTCTAACTAGTCCCAAAATTCAGCAACCTAGGCTTGAAAATTCCTGCCTAAGATTTCTAGATAATTAATGAGAATTTGCTACTGTCATAGTTTGTCTTAAGCAAAATTCAACATGGTCACAACTGGAACTGAAAATAAATTAGCACTATAAATCACAATAGGCTAGGGTTTCGCATCTACAATTAGGGAAACATTCAAATTTAGTAAGGATGTTCTTACTCATATCTAAAGTCATAGTTTGTAGCTCACAATTGGAGTTGATTGAAAGCTGGTCGTCAGCTAGCTGTTTTGCTCGAACATCGTACCTAGCTAATGCCACCGGACTCCTTCCACCCCCACGAGCGAGTGAGTTAAATGAAGAAGCATAGCAGCAAATGGAGTCATGTGACTAAAAGAGAAAACGCTCGACCACTAGCCGGCTGGAGCACAGCGTCTACTAGTTTGCTGATGCAGAGGTAGATGGTTAAGGGTCCCCTATTTTGGAGTGATTGGCTAGCTGACCTAAGGGAGGTGGCATTGGAAGAGGATTAGGCGGCGAACCGACGATTGGAAATTGTGCCATCGTTGACCAAAAGGCTTATCGGTGTAACTATCAGCTTACTTGATACCTTCGACTGCATTTGGAGCTTCCGATCAGCCAGTAGAGGACTCGTCTCTTGATTGAATAGAGCGAGAGGGTGAGGCAAAAATGAAGAGGAGACAAAGCCAAAACTCACCGATGGTAGAACTCGTGCCAACGATGAAGATGGCATGAAGACAAGAAGCAGAGTGAAAGTGGGTTGGTGAGAAAGGCTTTTAGGTTTGATGTAGCAAAAAGGAGAAGAGGGAAAGAATTTTTTTTGTTTGTCATAAACTACAATGTCATTTAATTTGACTGAAAAGAAATTTAGACTTTTATTATAAAGTAAAACATATAATAGCTAGAAACATGAATAATAATTTTTTTTCTTTTGGGTATTACAGTGTAAGATTTGAGAGTTACGGATTCCTCTTTATAGTTGGAATAGCTTTTTTGCTTGAATGAACATGACTCAAAAATGAAAGTATCATTTTTTTTATTCATCAACTTCTTTACTTGAATTCATAGTAAAGCATGGCAAAGCAGTTGACAAGATTTATGGGAAAGAATGAAGAGGACTTAATTTGAATATAGACATAAAACATGATTTGAGCAATAGGTTAAATATTAAGGAGAGGAGAATGCTACATCAATACACACAAGAAATATTTCTAAAAAGTTTATGAGAACCTGGGAAGATTATTCAGTTTACAAAGAGAAGAGATGGAAAAGTGTCATGCCTCGATCCACGGTATGTAGCCGGCATAGAAGGTCACCATTAAGAAGCCCTTTACAAGCCTAACAATGTTGAATATTTTCTATTCTGACTTAATATACCAAAGACCAAAACTAAACTGATGCATAATCAAATATCTCCATTTAAATTTCTATCAAAAATTTGACAAAATTTCCTCTATTTTTTGGACTCCTGGCATAAGGCTTATACAACAGATAAGGGCTACATGCCCTATACATATCCTATACAACAAATCAAAATAACAACAGCCCAAACAACACAAGTCTATATCCTATTGGGCATCAACAAATCAAAATACATACACATAACAGCTAAACCAATTATCAAAGCTTTCACCATTAATATGCCTTTAGGCTCTGCAAAAGGTAATCTGCTCAATCAATGAGTAGATCCTAAACCAGATGGGTGAGGAGGAACGATGAGGGTAACTTCAAGCTTTAAAAAAATACATGAAAAAAAATAGGATGAGTTTCATAGAAACTCAATGAGCAAATAATCCCGTAGAAAACCAAAACTTAGTTTGCATTTCATATTCAGAAATTCGAAGGGTAAAACATACATTTGTGAAGATAAGTTTACTAGTTCAAAGACAAAATCTCAAAATAAGTTCCAAGACTCTAATTCATCAGAAAAGTCAAATAATTAAATATAGTATTCAACAAAAGTAAAATAAGCAATAAAGTATGATATTATGAAAAATACTCATCATAATGTAAACATAGAAGAATTTCATTAAGATTTTTCTAAAATTTACCAATATTCAAGTAAGAAATATTGCAGGTTTTCTTTTTCTAAATTACAATTGGAATCCAAAGGATAATTCCTAAAGGTAACCGTACCTAATAGATATCTCCATAATCCATCCAAACACACTAATAAGATAATTAGATATTCAAATATTTAGATATTCTCCCCCTTATTTCTCCAACAGATATTCTAATCACAAGTGCACTTGAGGGTTTTCCAAGGAATTTCAAAACAATTAATCAATAAAAAAATATTATACTACTCGATATAACCAGAGATAAGAATCAATTCTAATTAGATCATGATATCAGAAGTCATAAAATATAGTTAATCATTCCGAGTAGCATAAACTTCAAAAATGTTAGAATTTGCCATATCATAGTAATATAAAATCAGTGCTTTTGTAAACAATATTCATTACAATACGTAGAAATATGCTAAATCATTTTCATATTTATACATTATATGGTAAAATGAAATCACTAATTCCAATAACAGAAATCAGTATAAAATGCATAATTTCACTATGGCAAATCATTTTCATATATACAACATACAACTAAAATTTTGAAATAGGTTAACATCAAAATCCAATTACTCAAAATTCATAATGTTTCGGATAACAAAATCATCTCATATTGCAAATTAGGAATTATCAAAAGAATAGTATTATTTACTCACCTTGAGGATATTCAAATAGCTTCAAAAGAAAATTCTTGAACTACAACTTTCCCAAATTGGGTTATCAAAACCTAGTTAACAAGATCTTGTAACCTTACTTAACAGGTTTTTTTGTTTCAAAGTATTGTAGTCTCATTATTCAAATTTCAACTAGATTATGCATATGGGAAGAGGTAATACCTGCTTACAGTTTGCCAAAATTGTTTAGGGTTTAGCCAAGATTGTAGGATGAGTATGGGGAAAAATGACATCACCGCCGGCCGTTGGAGAGTGATAAATGGTAGAGCTGCCTATCATTTCCCACACAGCACCCAAATTTTTGATATTTATTTCTTAATTAATCTTTACACCACATCAACTAAATAAATCATATTTAAGTTAAGAAGTAAGCTATCTACTTACCTTTCATGTTGCTATGAAGACCAAATTCTTCATGCCCATACCTTAGTCTGGCATATAAACTGATTCACCACTACAATTTTGTCAAACCATAAAAATTGGTACAAGCAAGCAAACAAAAATTGCCCTCCATTCACTACTTCATTGTCCATGAGCATTGTTATTCTTCTGTGGACCAATGCCTTGAAAATTGAGAAACTGGAACAAGGACAATTTGCAAATGCTCACAGCTACTTGTCTTTATACATATTTTCCCCATTTTACGGCTACTGATATTGGCATTAACAAATGCTTCTCAAGCTTCGACCCAGTCTGAACTCAGATAGCATGCCTCCATTTAGAACAAATTTTAATCTCTTCCCACTAATACAGTATCCCCAATCTTTGTGCCCACATAATGCTTCTTTTCAAAAGATGTCAAGGAAACTCCAGAGTCAGCAATATTTTGCTTCACATTACTCAACTCTGTGTTGTCATGTACTGTACATATTAGATCTTTACCAATAGATTGAACACCAATACCATAAAAAAAAAAAGAAAGACTGTTGGGATCCACATAAGCTGTAGCACACTTAGACTGAATACTAAAATCCTACTTGTCCTTACTCATCTGTCTTGTAACTATGGCAAATGCACATTTTTTTCCTTCTATAGCCATCTCCAAGTTGATCCCATCAAAACCCACATCATGATCATATCTTTGGGGATCAAGTACAAGCCTCACCAGCTACAACCCTAAAACTCCTTTCACATCACAATAGCTAGATTAGCAACAACAAGTTGGAAAGTTGGTTAAGGCAGCTATAGCAAGCTAAAATGAAGGCATGAAGGCTGACCAGTAGGAGCAGAGCTGCTTTCAGCTTCTCCCCTATCTATTGCTTAGTTTAGCTAGTGGAGAATGTAGCTGAGTTTGAAACTCATGGCAACACTAGCCACAACCTACACATCACAATCATATCCTTGGGGATCAAGTACAGGCCTTACCAACTACAACCCTAAAAATCCTTTCACCGTACAATAGCTGGAGTAGCAACAACAAGTTGGAAAGGTAGTTAAGGTAGCTGTAGCAAGTTGAAATGAAGGCATGAAGGCTAACCAGTAGGAGCAGAGCTGCTTTTAGCTTCTCCCTATTTGCTACTCAGTTTAGCTAGCAAAGAATGCAGCTAAGTTTGAAACTCATGACAACACTAGCCACAACCTACACAGACTAACAAGAATGCTGGGGGGGAAGAATTGCTAGTTGTTAGTTATTGTTGGTTTGCTGAGTGCTGAACTAATAAGGAAGGCATCATAACTACCATGACTGTTTGAGATGATGTTGCTGACTGGTGATGTATGGATTAGCAGCTAGTTTCAGGTGGCTTTGATGGAGTTAAAGAAAGATGACTCTAACAGTTATGTACCTCTTCTTTGCCCATGATCGTGATAGTCCCTTGCAATGGAGTAGCTCAGCTAGAACAAATCAAGGTATTATGGAGGTTTCTGCTGGCTGCTTCACACTGCACTACTGGCATTGAACTCCAGTTAGCAAACGGTGGTGGAGGGCTGGAGAGGTTCGAGTAGAATCTAGTGGCTAGTTGCAAGGCAGTACGGCCACTTCAACTGCCAAATTCTCCATGTAAAAGTAGATAGATCGGCTAAGAAAATGGAAGGTAGTGGTTGAGCCTTGGCCGGTGCTGGTTAGAGTTGCTGAATAGTCGAACTGCTACCATTCCTGGAGTTAGATGGCACCCTAGCGTAGAGAGGAAAGGAGAAACTATAGTGGGGGTTTTTGGGAGGAAGAAAAGAGGAAGTGACTAAGTGTGTGTGGTTTGGCCAGTTGAAGGCAAAAAAAAAAAAAAAAGGCTCCCCAAATAGCATAATTTTCATATAGGGGGAGGGTTGATGTTTTAAGCTATAAAGCCCTTCTTTTTTTAACTTTTGCCCAATATGGGCTATTCCTGTCTCACAAAATAAAAAGGTCCCTAGCAAACAATATAAGGACATTACAAAAAGAATGGTTCCTTATCGAAGTATTAAGTTTCGAATATATGTTTGGATGTTCAAGTGATACCTTTATTTGACTAGTGATCTAAACTTAAAATTTAGCAAGTGTCAGTGCCAACTTTATGAATTTATAGGGATTATATGCAAACATATTTTATTGATGTTTCAAAAAAAGTTTGGTGAAACTCTTGGTGGCTGCATTTTGCAGTGTTGGACAAAAAAAAAGACTAATACATGTATTCTTTAATATTGAGTGGTCTAAGTTATTTAGGCTAGTTTAATGGGTCAAATGGAGACATAAAGTGGACTTGGAAAGTGTCCTACCCTAGAATTGATTGGTTGACCATTCATTAGAAATTAGTTGACTGACTCGTTTGATCGATCGGTTACTTAGAATTGGCTGATTGACCGTCGCTAAATAGTATATAAGTAGTCCCACGACATGAATCATAACTCCATTTTTGATCAAATAGTGCCTGACAGTGAAAAATACTTATGAGTGGGATTTTAGTTCAAACTCTATTAGAGTGTGAGCCTAAGATAAACTACTCAACCTAAAGTTGAAGTCACCTTAATTTCTTTATGCTTAGGTTATAAGTAAAGTTTTCTTTCTTGTTATGTTTGAGGCCCTTTGTGATTTTGGAATCTGGATAGGAGGTCTCCTAGTTAAGTTTTAAGGAGAATACTCTCTTCCTAAAGTGACCAAAGATTTTTGCTTCTAGCTAGTTTAACTTTTTACTAAAACTTAATAATATTTATAATATGCTTTGCCAAAAAGCTCATACAATTTTTTGATGTGAAATTGCATGAACTATTAGTTATCTTAGGCCTAAAAATACAATCTATTGCCTATTTAATACCTATTTGACTATATGCACTAAAATATATGTGATGGTTGACTTGTAATAGCTAAACTTAGGCCTCCAATTTATGCAAAACTAAAACTTAAGAATAGATATAGTATGATTATTATGATAAACATAATAGATCAAGTAGACTAAATTATAAGCATGCATGAGACAAGAAAATAAAAATAAGATATGAATATGTGTAAATCAACTGCATAAATAAGATATTAAAATAAATGATATACGTATGAATAACATTGAGATAGAATAGAAATGTTAGTAAATTACTTGTGATTGGAAACTAGCCTGATTTGGGGTAGGAAATAGTTAAGTGCATCTAATAGATGACTACATAAGAAAAATATGTAGGGCTATAATATGACTTTGTGTCATAGCGACCCCACATATATGATGGAAGTATCATACTCATATATGTTGAAGGTATCATACCTCCTTATTCCTACCTTGAAAATGTTAATGTGTGTGTGTGTATGTATGTATGTATGTATATGAATGTACGTATGTATGTATGTATGTATGTGGGAAAAGTACAAATAATGAAACGTATGATGAAAGTATCATACTTGCATAATGAAATGTAAGATGAAAGTATCATACTAACACCACACAATGAAATGTATTAAGGTATCATATTAATAATATAGTGAAAGTATCATAACTCTCTTATGAGTACTTGTCTTGCATGATGTTTATATATGAATAAATCACTACAACATTTCTGACTTTTGGCAATGATCAAAAATTGTTGCCTAAAGTGTAAAAACTATTGCCTATAAGAATAGGCAACAATTTTTGGCCGTGCTCTTATCGAGCGCTATCTATTCTTTTAGGCAATGATTTTTCTGGGATTTCTGGCAATAGCTGAAAAAATTGTTGCCTAATGTTCAGTTATAGGCAATGGTTTTTCTTATTTTATTTGGCAACGCTTTCCCACCATTACTAGAATAAGCAACGATTAACAAGTGTTGCCAATTACATTAAAGGCAACATGTAAAGAGCATTGCCTAATGATAGGCAACACTTATCAATTGTTGTTAGATGTAATGGGCAATAGTTTCTTTATAGATAGGCAATAGTTTTTTCATCAATAAACAACACCTTGCTACATAATAGGCAACAACTTTTTTATAGATAGGCAACACTCATAAACTATTGTCATATATAATAGGCAATGGTTTTTCCATAAATAAACAACACCTTGGTATAGAATAAGCAACGGTCTGATTCACTGTGTGAATCAATTCCCAATTATTTTCACAACTTAATTTTTAATCTGGGACCTAACAGTCATGAATCGATTCATTATAAAAATTAAGTTGCAAAAATAATTGGATCTTGGCCTTTTCTCGTTGGGGAAGCTATATACACCTTTTAAAAACTTAATTGAAATGGTTTAGCTAAAATCTTTTAGTGTAAATTGGATTCTTTATGACTTTATTAACTAATTCAAAGGTAATGGATTAATGTTGCTGTAATGTGGAAAAATTGTAGTTGTAAAGAATGCAGTATAATAGATAACAAAATTTATGCAGAGTGTAGAAAATATCAGAATGCAAAAACTTAAGTAGATTGCAAAAAATTAAATTGTGCAATAATGTAAAATGCAGGAGACACAGATTTTTAAAATGGTTCAACTTGAATTGAAACCACAATTCAAGTCTACTCCACTTGATCTTTCTCAATTGAAAGACCTTTTCAATTAATCAAAAACATCAGGATTTTACTGGGCTCCTAAATTGCTAGTTTTACCACAAGACTTTATAGGCTTCTTGCTAACCTATACCACAAGAATTAAATAGGGATCTTGCTAACCTAGAAGAATTACAACAAGGCTCTTCCAAACCTAGAAACCAAATTTCTAAAACCAGAAATCTAAAAGAAAGTGATAGAGATGAAGGTAAGAATACAAAACCAGAGTTAAGATGAAAATCTCAAACAAAATTATGTGAATCTCTTCAATTGAGCTCTAAGATCTTTGTATCAATGAAAACCAAAAAGATAGAGGTAGAAGAGATGATAGAAAGGTTTTTTGCACTTGAATTATGAAGAAAATTAGTGAAAGATCATTTATATAGAAAAGGCACGTAGGCCGTTGTAATTGTTATAACCATTTGTAATAGAAAAACAAATTTTTAGTTGCTACATTGATTAACACATCGATTCAAGATGGTTACAACTAATGCATCGATGTTGGAATCGAAGTAGGCAGTTTTCCCAACCTTCGGTAAAATAATTTTTCAAAATTGTTCTTCACACATCGATGTTAGCATCAATTCATGAAGAAACTATTCTTCATGCATCGATGTTGACATTGATTCATGAACTAAAAAATAGATTTTCATAGCTTTCGCATCAATTATAGCATCAATGCGTAAACAGTTTTTTTATAGCTTTCTTCAAGTGGTTTAAAAATTAACTCATTTTGAAAAAGCATTTTAAGAAAAATAATTGGAGCTAAATTATGAAAAATTCACTTACAAAAGATCTTATAAAAAAAATCAAATAAAATCCTAATACTAATGTAGATCTCTTGATCAACCTTTGATGAACTTTGAACCTGCACATACTTAATAAGTAATTAAAGCTCATAAACATGATATGATATGATCAAAATTATTTTCATTATCAAAACAAAAGATAGTCTAGCTGGCCAGGCTAACAATTTCCCCCTTTTGATGGTGACAAACAATTTTAGTTAAGATTTAAAGTTTATAAAAAAAAAATTTTTTTTTCTAAGGAGGTTAAAAATTTTATTGTCTCCCCCTTTCATATATCATTTTTCCTTTGCACATATTCAACAAGTAATTAAAGCTCATAAACATAATATGATATGATCAAAATTCTTTTCATCATCAAAACAAAAGGAAGTCTAGCTGGCCAGGCTAACAATTTCTCCCTTTTGATGGTGACAAACAATTTTAGATGAGAGTCAAAGTTTATCAAAAAAAATTAATTTTTCTAAGGAGGTTAAAATTTTTATTATCTCCCCCTTTCATATATCATTTTTCCTTTTCAAAAATTTAATAGCTCATTTAAAATCAAGCTTTAGCTCTTTCTTCCCCTTTTGGCACCTCAAAAAGAAATGGGGCCTCAAGAAAGAAAAAGTTAAAGCATACAACAGTGATATAGCATAAAAGCATATAGAATAACTAGATAACAAAATAGTTTTTTTGTTCATTGATATCAACTATTTATCTTTTGATCTTCATTTCAAGCTCCCCTTGAAATTATTATTCATTTAATTAAAAAAAATTAGTTTTCATGCAGTTTTAGCCCAGAAACATTAAAAATCAATGCAGTTAACATTAGTATTCAAATTAACATTATTTTTACTTCAATTATCAATTCAAACACTTGCAAAAAAAAAAAAAACACTTAACTAATCTCTAATATCTAAAATTCATTTTCCAGCATGAAATCAAACATAACTCATCAAAACAATGAGAATTAAACAGGTAGAAACATTTATCTCAAAAAGCTGCTACGTGTAGTCTTCTTTGTAGCTTTTCTATCTCTCATGATCTGTAAAACATATTTTACTTTTGTTTTGTCGGTTTCCAAGTGATCTTGGATCCAGATTTGTTATAATCACAATATAATTATAGGGGGTTGTTACTTTTGGTATCCAAACCAATTTTTCATTTGGTTTAAGCATGTATGTACCATTTCTAAATGGACAATCTCTAATATGATGGCCTTTATTATTGCAGTAATAACAGGTAAAGTAAGTAGGATTCCATTTCTTAGATTTCTTATAGTGCTGCTGCCTATATCCTAGACCATTTTTATCATGAAAAGCTTTTTGGTTCTAGAGCATTTCTTCTAACTTCCTAATGTTGTCAGAAAATCCTTGCAATGTTTTTGTCAAGGTCTCAATCTCAGATTTATAAACTTCACATTGTTCACATTCATTTTCTTTATTTA
>JANHAO010016494.1:0-14364 GCA_026873985.1 Saraca asoca
CTTTTGCATGGAAGGTTATACTTTGACCAAGTCAAACGTGACTCTAGCCATGAGGAAACTATAAAGGCTTATGTTGGGTATTTCTAGAAATGTAGTTAGGTATTGCCTAATCAAGATAAGATTCATTACTACTCTTTTAAATGATACCCGACAGTCACCTAATGAATTATTTTGACAGATGAAATCCTTGTACAAGGTTGAATCATCGAGACTCAAATTGGATTTGAGTGCTTGAATTCATATGAGTTAAATAATTCATGATGTTGAGAAAATATGATTAGTTATAGAGGTTGACTATCATCCATACCTTTGACTAATCAGGATATGGTAATGAAAGGATCGTATCATGTATTAAGATCATTTACGGATAGGCTTGTCACCTTATTGACTCCTACTGAAATTTAGGTAGCTATAATAGCTTGCTAGAATCCACTTATAGCTTAAAGTCTATGGAGAATTAATTTGGAGAAATTAATTATTAGATAAAATTAATTGGATTAATTTTCTATGTCTTCAAATGGTTTGAAGGACATTATGGACTTTTGCCAACATTTTGGAGGCCTTCTGGGTCACACGTATAATGGAAAATGAATTATGGCCAAAGGTAGGATATATTTATATCCAGGGACTAAAATGTAATTTATGGTAATTACAGGGGCAAAATTGTAGTTTACAAAAATTACTGGGGCCAAACCTTCAGTAGGCCAAAACAACATTGTTTTGGACCAGGCTTATAAAAGGCCAAAACACTACGTTTGCAGCAAAAGAGAGAGAGCCGTGAGGAATGTTCGTCCGGCAAGCTCAGAACCCCGAAACCCATTTGCCCTCTTCTTCGATCTTGGTGAAATCTTCCAGTTTCAAATTGGAAGTCTGCTTCTTCAGCTTGGCTAGTACCTTGGGAAGGTTGTAGTGGCTAAATTTGAGCATTTTCCGGCATGGATCACCGACAGGACCAGGACACTTGGATAGGATTGGTGGCAAGCTCTCTGGCCTTCTTTCGCTGTGTTTAAGCTTCCCTAAAGGTTAGTGGAGCTTCCTTATAAGCATATGATGCTTTAATTGTCCAAAACCAACATGATCAGGGGTGGATTTGCTTGGTCTGATCGATTTTGAAAATTTTTTGAATTTTTGACACCAAGTAAACCTAGCAAGAAGAAGTTGTAGAGGTAACAAATCAGACAATTGTGTGGACAATGACACATGAATTTATGTTAGGATAATGAAGTAGAGTCTACAAAGGTAAATCACAAAGTTTGCAAAGGCAGTAAAGCCTAAAACACCAAGGTTGCAAAGGCATTTACCTAAAAGTTGCATAGAGAGCAAATGTTTGACGGTCTGAGTTCAAGGATGCAAAGCTAAAAGGGATTTAAGGGAGAAGCTGAGGAGCATTATGTAGGACTAGGCAACCCACAACTAATAGGGAGTGAATTGAGTATTTTGAAATCTTTCACATTTTTTAGTGTTACTTTTTGAAAATCTCTTGACTTTGGATAACTATGGAATGGTATTAATTCAACCAAATCCTAGATAGTTTGATGAAGATATTTGCACACAAGAAAAAATAAATTAAAGCACTTGTGTAAAGCAATTTATTTAATTATACATAGGCAATACTTCAATGAGCACATTCAAAGATAGAAATCACTTCTTTCAATAATAGAGCAGAATATGCTTAACAAATTTCAATAATAAAAAATAAAGCATCCTATAACCTTATTTACTAACAAGAGTAGAAATAGATAACATGAAATAAATTGCTTGAAAATAAAAAGAGTAGGGATAGAAAGATTCAAGCACAAGATTTATAGTGGTTTCCCTTGAAAAATAATCTTCAAAGCATACATCCACTTCCAAGTTCTCAACCAAGCTTAAATCTACTAAAATATCGATCCCTCCAAGTTTAAATAGGCACAAGAAGAAACCTTTACAATGATTGCTTAACCATAATCGAAATTTCTTTTGAGAAGCTTTACCACTTTTTCATCCTTAGGTAAGGCTACCTTTAGAAAACCCAGTAATGTTTGAAAGACATGATAGAAATTTAAAGAATTTTGTAGTTTAAATTTACAAATTATTATAAGCGAAAATTGGTCATGTCTAAGCAGGCTTAAAGCTTGGTAAAAACTAAGTTTGAAGGATGCTCAGCTCGCTAAGAATAAGTGCGCAAGGTCCCAACTCGCATGATTAGTGAATTGTCCTAACTCGTCGAGTCCCAGCTGGTTAAGTCCCAACTTGTGTGAAAATCGAGCTTGCCTCTCGACCTCGAGCCCATCATTACTACTTGAACAATAGTTGTGACCTCCAACCAAGAACCTCAATTCATGAAAGATGAGCATCCCCCCGAGGCTAAGAGCTCCGCGAGAAGGAGTTCCAGAGAGACCTGCATCAAGTCTGCATTCTTGTCGTCCTGATGGGCCTATCTCATAGAAAGTGACCTGCAAAAACTAGATTACAAGAGATTATACTGTCTTGTACATTTAATACTTGATGTAACAAAATTACAACTTATAATCATTACATGTAACCTCTTTTCCTCTATAAAAGGAGGAGAAAAACTCTTGTAAAGGAGGCTAAAGTAAGATTAGCCAGCACTCTATAAGATTTCCTAAAGATCAATATAAAACTACCATGGACGTAGGGTCTGGTGCCGTACGGATTTAGTTAAACCACGTTAAAACAATGTACTCCATTGTTTCTCTTCCCCTCCATCTTTTTCATCTTCTTCCCTTCTTCACATTTCATAGACCATAAAGCAACTTGGGCTTCAAAAACCCTATTCGTTGGCCAGAATTCGGTTGAATCAGATTTCATCGTCAACACAAATTGAAGCTTAATAGATATGAAATCATTCAAATCTAGCTCATATCAAAGAATTTAAATAAAAAGTAGAAACAGAGATGAAAAGAGAATGTTTGCCTCTTAAGAATTAGGGTTTTTCTATGGAGAAAATGTGTGAAATGGATGTTTATAGCAAAAGAGCATAACACTCAATAAAAATGATTATTATTACCAAAAATTACCCATGCAATCATAATCATGAGCATCATTATGAATTCAAATTTTAAAGTTTCAATCAGAATCATGAGATTCAATTTTGAATCCTATGATTTGAATCTTAGTAAAGCAATGAAAAATTTGATTATGCTCACTAAAAATTGCAAACCTTTGGTAAGTGCAGAATTTCATGCAATTAGACTTATGATTAAAATCATAAAAACAGAGTTTTAAAGGATTGATTCAAATCACAGGAAATTGGAACAAAATCCAATTTGAATCATAGGTTGTTGCAAACTTTTGGCCTGTCCTAGTTACTTGCAATCAAAATCATAAAAACAAGTGTAAAAGTCCAATTTGAATCACAAGGCAAGAGCACCTTGCCTTGTTCTAGCGAGTATGATCACAAAAATAGTTTAAAAAGCTCAAGTCAAATCACAGATATAGAGAATGAAGAATAGTTTTGCAAAATCATTTCAAAACCAATTTACTCCATTTAAACTTCATAAAACCAATCTAAAAACATGATTCCAAATTAAATGAATATGATAAAACATTTAAGAACAAGTTTGAATAGTTTTGGTGAAAATATTTCAAAAGTTTTTTTGAGTAAAATATTGAGGCAAACCTTCCAAAGGTAATTTAAAAAAATAAGCTAAATTCAAATGATCCAATACCTCTACATAATTATTTTAAACTAGGCCTAATCTAAGTCTTCAACTAGAAATCTAAGGCCATCCACAAAGATCCATTAAAAATAAATCAATTTAGCTAAACAAAAATTATTTGTTGTAATCAAAATATAAGTTTGCTTAGGTAAAAAAAAAGAGAGCTAAGGATAACATATCATACTGACGACTATCCTGAAAGCTATGTTAGGTTGAGAATGTCATTCATTAAAGCCTCTTGAATGATGTTAGGGAATACCTTGAATGGAGCAAACTGAAAACCCACATAAAGATTTAAAAAACGATGCTTAACAAGAGAAAACCTTCATGGAAGCTATATCAGCTTAATACGTTAATGAGGGCATTGACATTTAAAGTGGGGGAAAATGTCACAAGCTAGCTCTGTGAACCAATTTGACAAGCAAACATGCTCAATTTTAGATGAAATTAGCATAAAAATCAAACATAAATGGAGGTCATGTGATGTGAATTTGGGAGCAAATACACTTGTGTATTATTTTTCCTATTTTAGGGGTATTTGTGTTTTTTTTAATTTTAGATCATCTATCCAATGTAAGTAGAAAAACACATGGTTGATCATTATATTTTTATCTTCATGTCTGTTATGGGTGTTTTTCAGCATAGTGCAAAATGGGCTGGTAAAAGCCCAATAACAAAGTCCAATCAATGAAAACCCAGCTTGCACGAGCTTGAGATCACTAAGCCAAGTTGTCAGGTCACCAAAGGAATGAGCTTGAATAGCTAGGCCACGAGGGGATGAGCTCAGGTCGTTGAGCCAAGAGGTCAAACCAACAAGATGTGAAGCATAAGCCCCAGGATAGAGCAAGGCCCAAACATGCTAGAGTCTAACTCGCGTAGCCAATAGCTTACCCAAAGCAAGCTCGTATCGCCAAGTGCACGACCTCCCCTGGCACGGAACAATAGCAATCCTGAACAAAGCTCACTACATATGGCACCTTGCCCAGCTAGCAAGTCGCCACACTTAAGACCTGAAACTAACACCCTCAGATAACTCTCTATGCCATTTTACAAAATACAACCCACCGAGCCCTACCTGCAGAAAGCAACCTGTAAAAGCCAAGTTGTAGGATCTATACTTGTTATTTATATTTATTATCTGATGTAACACATTACAACATGTAAAATTACACTTATATCCTCTTCTCCTCTATAAATGAAAGGAAGGGACTCTCTGTAAGGTATCTGGAGCCTGAACACTGTGTTGTAACTATGCTAAATTTCTAGAAGCAATAAAACTCACCGTGGATATAGGGACTGGTGCCACTTGATTTTCATTGAACCACATTAAAAACCTCCGTTCTTCCTCCTCCATTCTCTCCACGTTTGACCTGTTCACCTAGAAAATGGCTTAAGTCTTAAAAGAACTTCTAGTTGGCTGGAGTTTGGCCCAGAATTGAATTTCACCGTCAACATTTTTAGTGCCGTCTATGGGGACTCATCTATTTTTTGGCTTGTTTTCTGTGCTCTAATTTGATTCTTTGTTTAACTGCAATGGCTAGATGGAGGACCACAAGAAGCTCTACCACTCCAGCTGTTCAACCAGCAAACCCCTCTGATGCAAGAAACACCTCTAATCTGCCCCCCGAGACTCATAACTAGCTTGCTATTACTCCCAAGGCTGATGAAGCACAAGCAACTCACCAACTCTAGTGAATATTCATGCATATAGTGAAAAATTTGGCTGAGATAATGAAAATGTTGGTCTGGATGTAGGCCCCAAAGATCACTGCACAACTTCAGTAGCTACGTGAAGAAATCCGAGAGAAGATCTAGATAGATGCATCAGTACTCTGATCTGGCTCACTCCTCCAATCAATAAATGAAATTAAGAGCTCGCCAATCTCGTGAGAATCATGACAATCAATGACGTAGAAGTTTGCATCGAGTTGAGAGCTCGCACAAAACTGACCAAGGCCATACATCAGGTCATTGCTCCCACGAGCAAGAAAAGACAAACCAACAATCTTCTGACCAGTAGTTTGAAGCACATGGTCCCATAATGGAGGAACTCCTTCAAAGGATTAAGCAACATGAGGAGCAACCTTGAGCTCCAAGTAATCAAGCTCACTATGAAGAAAGCTCACCTTTGTCAAAAGAGATCGAAGCGCTGCCCCTCCCTTACAAGCTCAAAATCCCCACAATTCTATTATATGACCGGGAAAGTGATCCATGCGACCACCTGGATGCATTCAACATCTAAATGGACCTCCAAACATCTGATCCCCTGATCAAGTGTCGTGTCTTCCTAGCCACATTAGGGGGCTTGCCTTAAGCATGATTCAGGAATCTCCCAACTCACAACATTGACAGATGGGAAGGGTGTCAGAAGAAATTCCTCGATCAGTATCGGGTGCTGAAGAGGCAGCTTATGCCTTCTGGCCATCTCGCCATGATCTTCTAGCATTGACATGAGTCACTGAAGGATTACATAACTAGATTTAGGTACAAAACCAATTTTATAGAAAACCTTTCAGAGGAGAATATCTTGACAGTAATCTCAACAAGACTTCATAAAGATGGAAAGCTGTATAAAAGCCTATACAAGTCCTTGATAAGAGATCTTGCTGAATTCTATGATTGTACTGCCAAACAGATTAGGTGGGAGGAAACTTTTGACATAAAGAAATTTGAATAAAAGGATAAAGCAAACAGTTCTGCCTAAAACAAGAGGAACATTGAAAATGGGAGTGACCACTCCAACAACTAGCTCACCAAGAGAGCTAAGCACGAATGGCCTCTACTCCAAGGTCGCCATGAAAGCTATAGCATCCTATCTAACACTTAAGATAGGATTTCATGATAGAGTAAGAACAGGAAGACTTTGGAAAGTCCAAACCCTTGAAAGGCTTTGGCAAGAGTAGGGACCCCAATAGTTTCTATGCTTACCATAACAAGGCTGGTTATAACATCTCAGAATGTTGGGCACTCAAAGATGCCATAGAAGACCTCATCAAAAGAGGTCACCTACGAGATTATATGGTGCACCCCACAAAACACCAACAATCCCAGAAACCCCAGTGAGATCCTAATTAGGGGGAGGCATCAACAATAAGGATCATTTACTAAGTCTAAAATCCCATTTGTCGAGCTCACTGGGTCGTGAAGATGTGAAGTAGACATGACCTGCCTAGCAACAAGACTCCAATTCTACCACGCAACATGATTGTTGTGAAACCATGCAACCAGATTGCCTTTCCGCTATGCAACAAAGTTATCTTAAGACTGAGCAACAAGCTTGCTCTCCCGCTAAGTGACACGTAGATGAGTCATCCCATAGAGCGACGAGCAACAAGCTATCCCATCAAACTATGAGCAATGAGATTGTTGTCTTACTGAGCAACAAGCTTACCTAAAAAATGTGCAATAAGATTATCATTTCATTAGTAACAAGATTGCCCTGGAACTGAGTGATAAAATCACTGGTAAAGTCATGAGCACAAACCAACCTAAGCAACGAGAATGCCAACTGAGTACAAACATGAAGTACCACAAGCATCCCACCTTAAGTTTATCTAGACATGACTCTTACATGGTCCACATTCTATTAAACTTAGCACACAAAAGAAGCGATGAGATAGAAGCCTGAAATGTTGATGCTACAAATAACACACATAGGCATTTGCTAGTAAAGTTTCTAGCTCTCAGTCTTCAGAGCAAACTACGAGCTGGGGGCTAATGTTATGGGTGTTTTTCTACATAGTACAAAATAGGCTGGCAAAAGCCCAACAAAAAAGTCCAATCCATGAAGATCCAGCTTGCACCAGCTTAAGATCGCTGAGCCAAGTTACCAGGTCACTAAAGAAATAAGCTCGAATAGCTAGGCTACGAGGAGACGAACTCAGATCGTTAAGCTAAGAAGTCAGACCACCAAGGCATGAAGCACGAGCCTCAAGACAAAGTAAGGCCTGAACATACCAGAGTCGTGTAGCCAATAGCTCACCCAAAGCGAGCTTGCATCACCAAACGCATGACCTCCCCTGGCATGAAACAATAGTGATCCTGAACAAAGCTCACTGCATATGGCACCTTACCCAGCTAGCAGCTCGCCACACTCAGGATCTAAAATTAACACCCTCAATAACTCTCTGCGCCATTTTGCAAAATACAATCCACTGGATCCCACCCATAAAAAGTAACCTACAGAAGCCAATTTGTAGGATCTATACTTGTCATTTACATTTATTATCTAATATAACACATTACAGGATGTAAAATTACACTTGTATCCTCTTCTTCTCTATAAATAAGAGGAAGGGACTCTTTCTATAAGATATCTGAAGCCTGAACACTGTGCTGTAACTATGCTAAATTTCTAGAAGTAATAAAATTCATCATGGATGTAGGGATTGGTGTAGCCTGATTTTTATCAAACCACGTTAAAAGCCTCTGTTCTTCCTCCTCCATTCTTTCCTCCTTCGACCTGCTCACCCAGAAAATAGCTTGAGTCTCAAAAAAACTTCTGGTTGGCTAGAGTTTAACCCAAAACCAAATTCTAGCGTCAACAATGTCTATATAAGATAGTGCATTAGAATCCTTCCAAGATAGGAAAAAAACCTTTATGTCAACTTAGAAAAAAGTATATTTACTTGTGTTATTATGATTTTTGAATACTTTTTAAAGGCATGTCTAGTAATCTGAATGGGCATTATGGCATATTTTAGGAATTAGAGTAGTGTCTTAGAGACTCCCCTGCACACTTAAAACTACATAATGAGGCATATATTAATAACATAAAATTATCATTTCTTTAGTTAAAAAAGCCTCTTCTCAATATATATTAGAGACTAATTATATGGTACGAGACTCTATATGCATGAATCCTTCATTTACCTACTTATGTACTAATCTTTCAATTACACACTAATATTTATTTATATGTTGCATGTAAGATTTTGATACAATGTCCCATTTATCTACCTTCTAATTTATTGGAAGGCTAACATGTTGGTGAGTTAATAGCATGTACGTTAAGATAACCACAGTAGAGCTACAACCTATGACACAAAGCCCACCTATGCCAACTGTGGCTTTTTTTTGCTTAAGTAAGGTGAAACATTACATTATTGATTAAATGGAAACAATTTTTGTGGGTAAGGTTAAAAATAGGAAAACGTTATTGTGTGCAATGCTGTGATGATAGCTGGCCAAGCAATGTTGTTGCAGGGAACATAGGGGGAGAGGAAGATGTTGTTACCAGCAACACCATCTGCCAAAGCAAGCAACATTGCCAGCAATAACGCTATCTGGCACTCCTACTACTAGCCACACCTGCATGCCTCACTCTGCGCTTACATGCCTCACACTTCTACTCCTGTGCCTATATATACATAGCCACTACATGCTTTTGCTTTTCTTGCACACTTTTATTGCACTATTGCACAATAGTATGTTGCCTATGCATATATACCTCATGTATGTAGCACACATTATTAAGCCCATGAAATGACTTTTATGCATGTTAAATAGTGAGAGTTGCTTGTTCATTTACATTCTCTTCTTCTGCTTCTTCTTGTTCCTCATTTGCTATATTTTCTTCATTTTGCCTAAAGTTCTTTGTTTGCTTTATTTACAAATTGAAGCTTGCTCCTCATCTTCTTCATTTCCTATTTTGACAAAATTCTTATGTAAGTTTTTATACTCTTATTTATCATTATTTTTTTAAGAATCAGTTAAATCTATTTATCTATAATTAAGTTTTGTTTTGCATTATTACGAAAATGTTAATTTGAATAATATTAATGGTGGATATTGGTTCTGCTAAATCCTAATCAACCAGTGTTGTTCTTTTAGACTCAAACTACACTCTGGTTATACAAATATTAGAATAATGAGGAAAACAAAGAAAGAAAAGGAAGAACATCAAGACACAGGAAGATTTTTAACATGGTTCGGCCAAAATCGAGTAGCACTAATCTCTACATCCACGGTAGCTTTGTATTTCTTTGGAAAATTTAGCAAAGTTACAATATGGTGTTTTAGCCTCAAATACCTCTTTCTAGAGAGCTCCTTCCTCCTTTTATTTATAGAAGGGAAGAGGTTACAAGTATAATTACATAATTTATATTTCTATTACATCAAAATAAATGTACAAGACAAACCTAGACCACTACAAAATAGCTTCTGCAAGCTGTTGGTTAACTTCTGAATATTGCCTTCTGTGGATAGGCCCTACACATTGTTTCTTGTAGACTGGCCCTACAAGTCAAGTCTAAGAAGGCACCTGCTTCAAGTTTTCCCTTAATGAGCTCTTTTGTTAAGCAAGATGTCACATTAGCTAGCTGGGACTCTGGATCATTGCTGGCCTTTGATCAATGAGGATGAACCTCATGAGCTCTCTGATGCAAGCTTGCATATAGCAAGTTGCTGGCTATACGAGCCAGAACTTGTCTTATAGTGAGCCAGGAACTTTTCCCTCATTCTATGATCACGCGGCTTGTGATCCAGTGAGCTTGGCTCTTTTTTATCTTGGACTTGTCTACTACCAGGCTTTTGCCAGCCCATTTCACAGAATCAAAAATCACCCATAATATTATCCCTCTAACTCTTAGCTTGCCTTGTAGGCTGGGAGTTAAACAGTTTCACTGGTAAAGAGTCTTCGGTCAGCCTATCGTTATATCTGTTCTAGGCCATACCTTCGATTGTATATGCTATATAGCCATTGGTAAGTCCTCGTTTTCTTCCAAGGTATAAATGAAAGTAGTTGGGATGTTCTCCTAGACTCTTTGGTGAGACCAGACTGATCTATTCAAAGTATAAGAAGTTCTTCTTCTTTCTTCATTGAGTAATCTGATGGGTGCCTCAGATAAGCCCCTTATACTTCTGATAATGGGCCTTTCCGATGAGGTGTGCATAGTCTACTGCATAGGAAGCCTTTATGGGTAATCCTTCTTTGAGGATTTAGAAAGATCTTGTATAGACCTTAGGTTATTTCCTCACAGTGATGCTATAGGGTTTTACCTTTTTAGGCACATTTGTTAGCTTCTTTTGATTTCTCAATGCTAGGTAAAGAGCTCTGAACCAAAGAGGGCGGCTAGAAGAAGATTAAAGAGCCATCAACCTTCTAACTAGTTTGAAGTTCACCCTCAAGGAACTAGCCTTCTTTTTAGAATGTAGTAGTCGTAGGCTTCTTGATTTGTATTCAAGTTTTTTTCGATGTGAATTTTTATTCATGATTGTTGTGATGAACATTCTGCATATGATAAATGATAATATAAACCCCTACAAATCATAGTAAACTGAGATGTTTATGTGACCAATCAACTATGCTTCTCGGTGAGCAATGAGCTAGGGCATTAAGGTGCCTTCGTGACAAGTAGCATAAAAGTTATGTGAAAGCTGCAAATAATAGATCGCATGAAAGCTGTGAATAATAGGTTGTATGAAAGCTGCAAGCAATGGGTCATATAAGAGCTATGAGCATTAGGTCACATGAGAGTTGTAAGTAATAGGTTACATAAGAGCTACAAGTAATAGGTTGCATAAGCATTGTGCCTTAGGGGTATAAGTTTATTGCATGTATGCAGTACCAAAAAGTAAGTTGCATACATAAACTTAAAAGCTGGTTGCATGTATGTGGTGTCAAAGAATAGGTCACATGCATGAGTACGAGGTTGCATACATATGGTGCCGAAGAGTAGGTCGCATGCATGGACTTAGGATGGCTATATGCATATGGAGCCAAAGAGTAGGTCACATGCATAAGCATGAGATTGTATACACATGGTACAAAAGAGTAAGTCACATACATAGACTTAAGGGCTGGCTACATGCATGTGGTGCTGAAAAGTAGGTTACATGTATGACCATAAGTTCATATACATGCAGTGCTGAAGAGTAGGTCGCATGCATAGACTTAAGAGCTAGCTGCATGCATATGGTGTCAAAGAGTAGGTCATATGCATGAGCATGAGGTCGCATACATGCAGTGCTAAAAAGTAGGTTACATGTATAGACTATACATATGGTGTCGAAGAGTAGGTCATATGCATGAGTTTAAGATGCTGCATTCATGTGGTACCAAAGTGTAGGTTACATGCATGGACACAATTCAGTAAAGTCAACAGAGGTGAGAACTTGTCATCAAACTGGTACTTTGTCGATAATTCATTCAAGGATTACCAAGCAAAAGTTTGAGTGTATATTTGCCCCATTACATGATCAGTGTATAATTCTCACTGTGAGGGCCTACTTTTGCCCAGGATCTTGTTGAGCCTACCAAAGTTGCTGTCCAGCATATCGTACCACGTATTCCTTCAGATGACCCCCTTTTGATCAGGTCCTCAATTACATCTCTGAAAGCCTGACAACTTGAAGTATTGTGCCTAATTTCATTGTGATAAGCACAAAATTTGCTCACATCTCGACGTTCGGGGGGAGTTCTCATGGGGTAAGGTTTCCTAAAGTCTTCCCTATCTTTTTCCATTGCATATATTCTATCCTGAGTGTCAGACAAGATATTGTAGCCATCATGGCATCTTGGATATTGGGGTCACTCTATCCTAGCTTTCTTCATTGGATGGCTGTTAGAGTTGGCTTTGACATTCCTGTGGTTGCCTTTCTTCTTACTTTACTCAAAGCCACTTGCCTTGTCCTTTTAATTCCTTAAACCAAAGGTTTCTTCCCACCTAATTTTCTTGGCAACTCAATTGTAGAATTCACTCAAATCCATGACTGGGGATTTATATAGGCTTTTGTACAGCTTGCCATCCTTGCGGAGCCTTACTGAGATTATCATCAGGAGTCATCAGACGAGCTCTTCACATTATATATCTCATGTCTGAATCGAGTGATGTAATCCTTTAGTGACTCATGCTTGTGTCAAAAGATTATAGCGAGATGATAGAGGGCGCAAGCTACCTGTTCAATGCCCTATATTGATTGAGAAATTTTTCTTGAAGGTCTTCCTAACTACCAACGTTACAAGCTAGGAGGCTTCTAAACCATGTTTGAGATGTATTCCCTAGTATAGTTAGGAAGACATGACATTTAATTAAGGGATTACTTGTCTGGAGATCTATCTGGATGTTGAACATGTCTAGGTGGCTGTGTGGATCACTATCCCCATTGTACAGTGAGATAGAGGGGATTTTGAGCTTATGAGGGAGAAGTTCAGTTTCAATTTCCTCAGAGAGGGGGGCAGTCTCTCAGAGCATTCTCAATTATCTTAAGTTTGGGGGTGCACCTCTAATTGCTTCATCCTCTGAAGCAACTCTTCTATTAGTGAAGACAATGCCCCAAACCATTGGCTAAAAGTCCAATGCTTTCTCTTGTCTTCCTGGTCGTGCTAGCAGCGATCTGAAGTAGGCTCTTCATTGGCTCTATTTGAACTTTCAACTTAGAACTGCTGGTGTATGTTCTTCGATGCAACGACCTTAGCCTGCCTTTGCACACCCTGAACTTGTGCTTGTGCTAACATTTGAAATGCCTTAACCATTTTTTTCACTTAACCTTTCAGTGCCTCCTAGCGCTAAAATGCCTCCCAGTGCTAATGCCATACTTGCACTTTGTCGATCTCTGGGACAATAACAGTAGGTTGGCGGTAAGTTAGGGGGAGCAAATCATTGGTGACCCTAGCGGTAGAAAAATTTGCCATATGCCCATCAAGCTGGTTATTGACAGCATCCGACTTCTTGATGATTTTTCTTCTAGCCATGGTGGTTGCATAGGTAATCAAAATAGAATATAGAAAAATTAACTAGAATACAAATGAGTCCCCACAGACAATGCCAAAAATGTTAACAGTGAATTTTGGTTCTACTAAATCTCAATCAATCAGTGTTGTTCTTTTGGACTCAAACTATACTTCGATTATGCAAATATCAAAACAATGTAGAAAGTGAAGAAAGAAGAAGAAGAATAGCAAGACATAGGAAGGTTTTTAACATGGTTTGACCAAAATCAGGCAGCACCAGTCCCTACATCCATGATAGCTTTGTATTTCTTTGGAAAATTTAGCAAAGTTACAATATGGTGTTTTAGTCTCAGATACCTTTTTCCAGAGAGCTCTTTCCTCCTCTTATTTATAGAATGGAGGAGGTTACAAGTGTAATTACACAATTTATATTTCTATTACATCAAAATAAATGTATAAGACAAGCCTAGACTATTATAAAATGGCTTTAACAAGCTGTTGACTGACTTCTGAATATTGCTTTCTATAGGTAAGCCCTACCCGCTACTTCTTACAGATTAGCTCCACAAGTCAAGTTTAAAAGGGCACCTGCTTCAGGTTTTCCCCTAACAAGCCCTTTTGCTAAGCGGGATGTCACATTTGGTAGCTAGAACTCTAGATCACTGCTAGCTTTCGATCAACGAAGATGAACCCCGCGAGCTCACATCAGTATAGTGAGTTACTAGCTATGCAAGCCAGGACTTGTCTTATAACAAGCCAGGGATTTCTACCTCATTCTCTTATCATGCGGCTTAGGATCTAGCGAGCTTGACTTTTTTTGGTCTTGGACTTGTCTGCTACTGGGCCTTTGCCAGCCCATTTCATAGAATTAGAAATCACCCATGTTAGACTTATTAGCTTAAGTCATTCACACTTCTCAGTTTTGATGTTGCAAAGTAATTTTTTAATCATTTTTATTTGATATATCTTTATCATATTTTACTGCTTATTTTTCTTTTGTTTTCAAGTTTCAAAGATATACAACTTTGG